>RCUC01131990.1:0-33207 GCA_003697995.1 Taxidea taxus jeffersonii | reverse complement strand
ATTTCTTTTACCATAATTAAAGAAAAAGTATCTTAAAAATCAATCATGTTTATGGATGTATAGAATTTTTAATTGTATGTAATGCTGCATATATTAAATTGCCTGGATATCATCAATCTGGACTTAAAAGTAGGCAAAGGCACCAGTTATTTCTGTCTCACACATAAGGAAAATAAGGCTTAGCATAATCATTAGTTCAAGTTGATATGACTTGTTAATGGCATACAGTCTGGGCCTCTTCTACAGTGAAGTTCTCAACTTGCTTCATGTCTTCTTTATTTAAATAAACTATACTAATTTTATTTAGAAAGATGAAGAAACAATTCCTTTACTTATCACTAAAAGAACCTTTTTTCATATGGCGGAGGGGAAGAATTCACATTTAGAAATGCCTACTTTAAGATGTATCTTATAAAATGATTAAAACTTCCCAAATATCTAAGGGTAATTTATTTCCAAAGCATATATTGCCTTAATTTTTCTAAACTTATAGGCTATGGCATGATTGCAAAATCATTTAGGAATTATGAGAGCAAAATCAATCAAGACACATTTTAAAGGCTGATGTTAGTAAATATCCACTCAATGCAATTGTGATTTCCGGATTTCCCAATGATGTCCTCTTTTTCAAAACCATTAATGTACTTTAGTATCTAATTATATTAGTGATGATTTACATATCACTACTATTTCATTTTCTTTAAAATATACAAATATATTGTATTCTACTGTTATAAATTAGCTAATGTAAAAGATAAGGCAATATACAATATATCTAAAGACAAACAATCTCATGGGTCCTTTAAAAATATCAAAATTTGAAAATTTAATATCCTAAGTAACATCATATACATTAAAGGCATTGATTATATATGTATATGTGTTTGTATTACACATCTTTTAAATCTTAAAAAGTTTAGAGTCTATTCTAATGATGCTGTTAAAAACTAGAAACAAATGTCAATAACAAGGCATACAGAAAATTGTAACAACGTCTTATTATTTTTTTAAAGATTTATTTATTTGAGGTGGGAGGGGCAGAGGGAGATGGAGACATATAATCTCCAACAGACTCTCCCCTGAATGCAGAGCCCATGTGGGGTTCATTCTAAAACCCATGAGATCACGACCTGAGTGAAAACCAAGAGTCAGATGCTCAACCAACTGAGCCGCCCGGGAGCTCTAAAATTATAACAATGTATTATACTGCCCTAGTCTATGGCAAAAGTAAGGAAGGTTATCATGTATCTGAAATTCATTAGCAAAAAACAAATATTCACGATCCCAGTGGAATCCACTCCAAACTATTTTCCAAATCTGAATACTGTTCAGCTCTTTCCAAGTCCTCAGGACCACCTTAGTCCTAGTCATCATCACCTAAACCAGCTGGTCTCAGGTATTCCACTCTTGCCTCCAACACAGCCAGAGGCACTCTCCAAACAGAAGTTAGTTTGTGTACTCCCTCTTGCTCTTCACCCTTCAAAGGTGCCCTTCCACATTACAATCAGATAAAAAGTTCTCTCTATGGCTTATAAGGCCTTACATGATCTTTTCCACCCCTTTCCTCAATATTCACCATACTCCAACCACACAGCCCTCTTACAACTCTAGCATTTGCTGTTTCCTCTCTTGGCTTGCCTGGCCCCCTAACTTCATTTACCATCTATGCTCAAATGTCAATTGCTGGGAGAAAATTTCTTGGCCACGCCTAAAATAGCACTCAAACACCTGTGCCCTTTGTTTTTATCCTTACAATATACATCAATACTTGACATAGTATAACATTACATTATCTTTTTAAATTGAGATTTCTGTTGAGATAATTGTAGATTCACATGCATTTGTAAAAATAAATACAAAGAAATCCCATGTATACTTTGCCTAGCTTCTCTCAATGTTAACATTTTGCAAAACCATAATATAAAAGCACAACTAAAATACTGACATTACTACATCAATCTTATTCAGATTTCTTCAGTTTTACTTCTATGCATTTGTATAGATGTAAGTGAGTCTATACAATTTTATCATGTATGTAGGTTTGCTCATCCATCATCCCAGTCAATATACTAAATAGTCCCAATACCACGAAGGTATCTCATATCCTCTTTTAACTACATTCAGCTACTTCTCTTCTCCTCCAACACTTGAAAACTACTAATGTGTCCTCTATTTCTAAAATCTTGTCATTTCAAAAAGTTAACATAATTAGAATCATCTTGTATGTATTCTCTTAGGATTGGCATTTTTTATTCACCCAGCTTAATTTCCTGGAGATTTATCTAAGTTATTGCATGTATCAATAGTTCCTTCCTTTTCATTAATGAGTGGTAAGTATGCCATGGTATGTATATACAACTGTTTACTTAACCATTCATCTGGGCATACGGGCTGATTCTATTTTTGGCTATTACCAATAAAGCAGCTAAGAACATGCACATGTAGATTTTGGTGTGAATTTAAGTTTTAATTTCTCTGGGATAAATGCCCTAGAGGATGATTGCTGGGCCATATGGTAAATGCATTTCCCCATTACAACAGAAGTCCTATGATACCAGGGACTTGGTTATTTTGGATTGGTGCTGTATCCCAGTGTCCAGAACATACTTGGCACAAAACAAGGAGTTAACATATATCTGTTGGCTAAGTAGACTTCAGAGACTTATGGAGCCAATGTGCACAGATGCTTTTGCTTTTATAACTGATTAAAATGAAATGAGTCTTCAAAAAGTCTCCCTGGGAAAAATGATTGAGATGAGAGTAAGAGAGGTGTGGTCTCTGAGGGGTCAGTTTGAGCCCTGAATGGAAGAGCAGTTAGGCTGGGCAGCTGTGTGTATAAAGCTCCAGGGAACACATCAGTTGCCTGGATGGCCACCAGCAGAAGACAGAGCTGGCTACCACTTAGCAGTATTTTCAAGATGGGGCCAGCTGCAGAGTCAGGGAGCTTGTATTCTTTCCCAAGCACATGTTGGCACCCTGGCAAAATAGTAAGTAAGCTCCCAAAAAAAATGTGTCAAATGTGTAAATAAATAAATTACTTTGTCACACGATTGGGTTAAGTTTTCAGGGGAGGATGAGGCTTTACACAGGCCACTGGGATGGACAATGGTAGTTCAGAGAACAGAAATTTGGAAATTAATGTTAAGAGCACAAGCTGGGAAGCTTGGGAAATTTGGATTACATGCAAAAAAATTATTTTTTTAAAACTGTATTTGTGGTACTACCTCTATTCCTAGAGATCCTTTATATAATCATGAGTCAATCAGTTCTAGAAGGTCAGGTCTATTAGTATAAATACACCACTTTCATGAGTAGAACCTTCTGGCAAAATTTGTTTAATGTGTTTTTGTCCAGAGTTTTTTTCCTGACAATCAAATTTCCTTTAATAAGTAACAGGAAAAAAAGAATGTTAAACTGTTATTAAAAGTAGCAATTTTCAAATATTTTGAGTTTGTGAATATGTGTGTATCTTATTGCAAAAATCACAAACTGTGTCCATATTTGAATAGTATAAACATCCATTATATATATATATATACACACATACATATATATATATGTATATATATCTCCCAGGACAATGTTCTTTGTAAGGCTCCTGGAAAGGGTGAAAACACAAAAATTAAAATGCCTTGGAACTCTGATAGATTAAGGGATAACATATTTTAAGAACAGTGACCTAATATCTTTCTCTGGCCTAATTCTTTCAATCAGTTCTTGCTGTAAATGGTTGAAAATAACAAAATCCAATAAGGTTGCATGATTATATATTTAATGTGGGATTATATTTGTGTATCGCAAGCTCAGTTTAAGTATTTCTCTGCTTAGTTTTTTTAAGGCATAGTAATTCCTCATGGTATGGTTCTAGAACACTGATTCCCAGCCTTGGCTGCACATTAGAATCATCTGGGGAGATTTAAAACTCCTAATGCCTAGACCATACCCCAGACCAATTAAATCACAGTCTCTGGGGTGAGAGTTAGGCATCAGTATTTTTCATAGGTCCCCAAGTGATTCTAATGTGCAGCCTCAGTTGAGAATCAGTGTTCTAGAATCATCTGCATTAGTTTCACTAGCATACTTATTAAGAGTCTGACCTGGGTCCACAATTATATGTATTAAATTGGAATACCTATAGATGAGCAAAAGAAATCTGAATATTTATCTGTACTCACAGATGCACACTAAGTTTGAGAACCTCTGGCTTCTAGAGTTAAGGTGGCTAACACTGACCTGAAAAGTCATCGGTGAGTAGGACAATTTGAAATTTCAACTCCGTCAGAAAATCTTTTGGGGTTGGAGATAAGTTTATATTGGAAATCTCATTAGAGGTCTGTACTTAGTTAACTATGTAACTAGTGTAGTTACATAGTTTGCAGGTGTCAGTAATAACTTCAGGTAAAGGTTCCATACAGTTTTCAAGTAAATATTTTATTAGGGGAAACTGATCTTCCCATTGAAAGCTAAAATAAAGAGGCCATCAAGCTAAAACCAGAAAGAGTAATTTTTAAAAATAATAGTTATAAGAATTAAAGGTGTTAAGAGAGGAATTCTTCTTTTTTTTTTAATTTTTTTATTTGACAGACAGAGATCACAAGTAGGCAGAGAGGCAGGCAGAGAGAGGGGGGGGAAGCAGGCTCCCCACTGAGCAGAGAACCCGACATGGGACTTGATCCCAGGAGCCCAAGACCATGACCTGACCCAAAGGCAGAGGCTTTAACCCACTGAGTCACCCAGGTGTCCCTAAGAGAGGAATTCTTACAGAAAAGCACAGAGTTGCAATTGAGCTTCCCCTTGCCCACCACTCACTTTTTTTTCTTAAAAAAAAAACTATAATTAAAATATTTTCAAAGGAAGGGAAAAAATAAAGACCAACAGGAATCCCCATTATGTTTAAAAATATTAGCCCAGTAGGGATAGTTAACCCCTTAAAATATGTAAAGTATGTTCTCAAACCTTTCATCTGATCCTAACAAATAACCTGTTTAGATCAGCTCTTCTTCCTTGAAGAATAAGAACAAAGAAAATTTGTGCTTAACAGGAATTGAAGCCTGGGAGCTGTGTGTGCATAGGGAAGAATGGTCAGAATGCTCTGAGTGGTAACATGGACAAGGAGTTCTAGGAATGAAGATACTGTCCTTCCCTAAGGCATTAGATTTGTTTCTAGGCAACAAATAAAATATGATTATTTCCAGCCAGCCCAAAATGCAGCTCCCAGAATAAAATTGCATATATAAAAATGTCTTCCAAAAGTCTAACCTTTAGACAATTTTGGTGCTCAATTCATCCTATAATTTACATCTTGTAATTTACATACACACACATACACACATGCATATATATATATATGTATATATATGCACACACACATATATATGTCTATGTGTGTGTTTCACATTATTCTATGGTATTTTAATAACATGTATAATTTGGTAATTCCATATAAAAATTAATATGAATCATTATTAGTTTTATAAAATTATAACTTCTGGTACTTTCATGATCAAAAATGCACATGTAATGGCTAAAATCCAAAGCCCTGACAGTAAAAACAAATGCTGGTGAGGATATGGAACAACTGGAACTCATCCATTGCTGGTTAAGTATGCAAAATGGTAGAACCACTGTGGAAGGCAGTTTGAAGTTTCTTACTCTCAAGCATCCTTTTACCAAATGATTCAGCAATTGCACTCCTAGGTATTCACTCAAGTGAGTTGAAAACTATGTCATGCAGGACAAACGAAAAACCTGCACACGAATGTTTATAGCAGTGTTACTCATAACCACCAAAAAACTGGAAACAACCAAGGTATTCTTCAATAGGTGAATGAATAAGCAAACTTGATTCATCCATAAATTGGAATATTATATAGTTTTTTTAAAGCTATCAAGATACAAAATGACATGGAGGAGTGAAAGAAGTTAGTCTGAAAGGGGTATATACTATATTATATATATATATATACATATATATATATATACTATATACTAGCCACATACACTATAGGATTACAATTACATGACATTTGGGGAAAGGCAAACTGTAGAGATAATAAAAAAAAATCAGTGGTTGCCAGGGATTTGGCAAGGGAAGAAGGGATGACTAGGCAGAGCACAGAAGATTTTTAGGTCAGTGAAACTATTTATGAAGCTATGGTAGATACATGATATTATGTATTTTTCAAAATCCACAGGGCTGTATAATACAAAAAGTGGACCCTAATATAACTATGGACATTAGATAAAAATAATGTATCAGTATCATTTTATCAATTGTAACAAATATACCATATTAATGGGAATGTTAATAATAGAGTAAACGAGGCAGGGAGGCGGAGGGATACATGGGAACATGGGGACTCCCTGCTTAATTTCTCTGTAACCTAAAAGTCTTCCAAAAACTAAAATCTGTTAATTGAGAAAGATCATGTGTAGATAATATAAATGCTGGCACTGGAGACATTTTTTTTCTAACCTGTAACATACTGACAAAATAGTTGTTAAAGTAAACCTGTTAATTATGCATTTATCACTCCTATATCATGAAACTTAAAAATTCTTTAACTAGGGGCGCCTGGGTGGTTCAGTGGGTTAAAGCCGCTGCCTTCGGCTCAGGTCGTGATCCCAGGGTCCGGGGATCGAGCCCCGCATCGGGCTCTCTGCTCTGCGGACAGCCTGCTTCCTCCTTTCTCTCTCTGCCTGCCTCTCTGCCTACTTGTGATCTCTGTCTATCAAATAGATAAATAAAATCTTTAAAAAAAATTCTTTAACTAGTTAGCTGTATTCCCAAAGATACTTAATTCACATTCTGCCACAAGAGCTAAATTAATACCCCCCCAATATAAGGGTGCCTGAAGAATTTTTCTCAATCCTTTTTCCAAATGAAATGTTCATGTTATATTGGTACATTTCTCATTTTCATTGATTTTCAATATAGTTTTGATTTGCAAAAGCCATAATAAATATTTTGCCTATAATGTAGTTATGTAACTGTAAGCTGATTACTTTCAGCTACTGAAAGCCTTGTGTAGTACTTCTCAAACTTCAGTGTGCGTGTGGGAGTCTACTGGGGATCATTTTGAAAAACAAAACAAAACAAGACAAAACAAAACAAAAAAACCCAAAAAGCTAGTTCTGATTTAGCTGATGTGAGGTGGTCCTAATAAAATACATTTCTAACAAGCTTCCAGCCAAGGCTGATATATGACCTCTCACTTTGAGCAGCAAGGTTCTAGAGCACATTTGGGCCATGAGAATATTACCACTGTGAAAAAATTAACCTAGTAGTTCTTACAAGGGATTAAAGAGCTGTTTAAAAAAAAAAAAAAGAATGAGAGTGAAGGGTGCCTGGGTGGCTCAGTGGGTTAAAGCCTCTGCCTTCGGCTCAGGTCATGTTCCCAGGGTCCTGGGATCGAGCCCCGAATTGGGCTCTCTGCTTGACGGGGAGCCTGCTTCTTCCTCCTCCTCCTCCTCTCTCTCTCTCTCTCTCAGCCTGCCTCTCTGCCTACTTGTGATCTCTGTCTCTCTGTGTCAAATAAAAAAAAAATCTTTAAAGTAAAAAATTTTAAAAAGAGAGAGAGAGAGAGAGAGAGGGAGCTGCTTTTGTGTTTCTCCTACCTGAAAAAGCTTTTGGGGCTCCGAGAACTTCTAAATCTGTTTCCCCAATATATAATCCTTTTCAGTTTCATCCAGAAAGAGAATGGCTTGATAACCTTTGTACAGTGAGCAAGCTACCTCTTTAGCTATAATACTCTCCTAGCTTGTATGAACCAAAGACCATCAATCTCTAGTTCAATTCCTCAGTTTGTATGTCTTCAATTGCAGAAAGATCAAACAACTGGCTCAAGGTCATTTAACCAATAACTGTAAAGGTCAGGTCTAAATCCAGGTCTCTGATCTAAACCCATTCCTTTTCCCTCCATTCTCTGTTTCTGATAATGATCCACTTCAGAGAGTAGGGACTAGCTTGTTGAGAAGACAAAATCCCAGTTCTGCATTGAATCTCTCAGCCTCAGGCTTCCCAGGGCAATTCCTAATATGGGTTTAAAGTATTGTGGGGAACCAGGTGCAATATTTTGTGCTTTATTTTGTGCTTCAAAATAATTCACAAAATAATGTGAATTAATGAGCTTATTTGAATATGGTAAAAGGAATGAGAGAAAAGGCTTGGATGTTCCACCATGGAGAGGGGGGCCAAGAATGGTTTGTTCTATTTCTTCAAACCTGATGGTTCTCTTGAAAGCATTCATAGCTAACCACGTGTGGGAGTCAGAGGCGACAGACACCTCCCCAGGACCTTAGCCAGAGCAAATTCCCTTATACTAGGGTAATCAAATGGTGACTGGATGTCTTCAGTGGGATTTCTAAACTATTAAAGATAGTGGAAACTAAATGTTTCTTCACAATATGAAGAAAACAAAGCTGAGAGATGTGAAAATAATATTGTGCCATTGTACAGATACTATTAGTTGGAACTCAGATTTGGAGTTTCTTGACCTCTGGCTTAAGGACTAGCCCCAACTTCACACTGATAACAGCAGTAGTTAGGATTACAGAGCTAGTCAATAGGAGATATTTAAGTGATATTAGTGTCTCCACATGCTGTCTAAATACTGTCCTAAGGATTTCTAACTATATGAATTTGTGTATACCCTTACTATCTCCCTCCTAGAGCCCCACTGCATAGGAAAGAAAAAGTTAGGATAATAGGACCTTGGGAGAAATTCCTGTTTCAGAACTTTGTACAGCATCCCATTATGAAAATTCTGTTCTCATTTAAAAGGGGGACTCCTCTGTAAATGTATATATGTACTGGATGCAAGTGGCTCCGAATTAAGGTGTTCAGCTGGGTGGCCAGACTGTCTTCCTCTGGGCACTACTCTGACACCATATTACAAAGATTTGTAAGTACGTAATATTAAAAATATTCTCTTCATGGGATTAAATGAATGTCAAGGCAGCCAAGATTTTGGGCTCCCATGCCTATCTCCTTGGGGATGTTCTGAGGTGTTTGTGTGTGAAAGCCGAGCAAGGATGCCACAATAAGGGAGAGTCAGCCTTGATTCTGGCCCCGTCTGAGAAAAATAAGTAGTTCTCAGTTCCCCGTGGGTGATCAGAGCTCTTAGAGATAATTATAAGCAGTTTAGGTGCCTGTTGTAAGGAGCACAAATGCCATTGTACTATAACAGGCTTCTGTGGAAATTTTACAAATCCCCAGTTACAGCAACTCTCCAGGAAAGTACATTATGCTCCCATCGTCTCAGAGCCAGGAGGTACTCTGTGTTTTTGGCTGGTGGTTGGAAATCTGGCTCTGGCTAATACAACCAGCTTCAGCTTACTCATCCCTAACACCATGGTCTTCACCATCACTCCAGTATTTAGAGCTCATATATTCATTCCTCATTTTTCCTACCATGTGTCATTCCTCTGTTCCCCTCCTTCTGAACAGAATCCTCTCCTGCCTTCAAGACTCTGCTCCCAAGTGACAACCCCCTGCTGATAGCACACTGTCCACAGTGGCTTCCTTGCTGCACCCACTTCAGCCATTAAGGACCCTGACCACTTGCTTGGCATTTATGTTGAGCCATACTTCTAAGAAGACAGCATCACAGGCAGACCTATTTTGTCTAACTTCCCAGGGTAAATAAGAATGGGGATAAAAGAGAAAAATGCAGGTAACATATCTGTTGAACTTTCAAAGATTTTCACACTAAAAATGCCAACATATAAGAAGGAGGGAACTGGCTTATAGACAGGGCCGGGTGGACAGTTTTCTTTTCTTTTATATCTCTGAACCTCACCAACAGAATAATATTTGGGAAGCCTGAAAAGTATAGCTACAGGACAAGTATGAAAGAAAGAGGCAGACATCAGTTTAAAGTAAAAGGCAAGATTTTGCAAGTGTGGCTGGAGAATAATGAAAAAGAGTCAGCACAAAACTACTAGCCCCATATACCATAGGGAGGAGTGAGACATAGTCCAGGAGTCCTCAGTGGGAGATGTGATACATTCAGTGGGAGAGAAGCAGCATTAGCCAAGTCTCAGGGTTCTTTGCTGCAGGAAGCTTCTATCAGTCTATGACCAACAAGAATGATAATGACTTGTATACTTTGCAATCAATACTAATAAAAGCACAACGACTATGGATGACTTACTGTGCTGACAGTGAATCCCATTAAATCCTCGAGGACATTTACAGACGTAACCTATGAATGTGTCCCCTCGGTACGCTTCACTTATTTCACAGGTTCCTCCATTATGGCAGGGATTAGGGATGCAGGGACCTGAAAGACAGAAGAAAAATTGCTGCATGATGCATTTGCTTGAAAGGAGATACTGGGCCAACCTTTTGCAATTAACAATTTTATAGAGAAAAGTGTTCTGGATATTAGCGGCATAGGAAATGGAGCAGTTGGGCAGGGCTCTGAGACTAACAGCCTGGGATTGAAGCGTGGCTTCCTGACTTCTAGCCATGTGTTCTTGGAGGATTTATTTCACCTCTCTGTGCCTCAGTATTAAATGTCAGTATTAAAGGAATCTATCTCAAAGGGTGATGATACACAGATGAAAAGAATTCCCAAATATAAAACACCTGAACAGTGTGTGATGCACATTAAGCAGTCAAAGAAGAAATATTAGCACTGAGTAAAATACTGGTATTAAGTTCTCCGAATTGTAAATATCTTCTGCATGTTTCAAAAGTAATACTGAACAGCAATTTCTGGAGTGATGAACAATGAAGAGCTTTTATAAAACTATTGGTGAAAATAGCATAAACCTGCAAATGACTGTAACCATGCCATCCAAGGGAAGTAGATACCTGTTTGCAATACTTTTACTGGTTGTTTATGCATTTGTAGTGGGGCATACTTCTGTGAATCACGATTTTTGCCAGTCTATAAGAAGTAGCTCATCAAGTTACAAATATGGGGAAAAACAGGGGGAAAGGGGAGAGGGAGAGAGAATCCCAAGCTGACTCCCTGCTCAGGGAAGAGCCTAACACAGGACTTGATCCCAGGACCCTGAGATCT
Organism: Taxidea taxus jeffersonii; assembly: GCA_003697995.1. NCBI lineage: Eukaryota > Metazoa > Chordata > Mammalia > Carnivora > Mustelidae > Taxidea > Taxidea taxus. Next base: position 22,177 of record RCUC01131990.1, on the reverse strand, counting down.
GACCTGAGCTGAATATAAGAGTTGGCAGCTTAACCAACTGAACCATTCAGATACCCCAGGCTCATAGTTATTTTAAGCTTTGAGAAAGTGTAACCTCACCAGAGCAAAGTACCTGTGGCAGCCAGTAGAAGTGTGGTGTCTGATCTCCTTTGGAGAAAACCAGCTGTTATCGTGGGTGTAGACCTGGGCCAGTCCTATCTAACTACAGAAAGAGCAAGGCTCTTTCTACACCATCTTTCTTCCTTCCTTTTCTCTTTTTGGAGGTAAGAGGTTTATCTCACAGTCTGAAGGCTCATCCTAGCTTCTCTTGCTTCCACTTCCCCCAATAATCTTTTGCATCTCTAATTCTTACAGTCTCACAGGTGGCTTACAGTTGACCTCTTTGAAGGATGCTAATTGACTTGGGTCAGAATCCAGACTCGACATTGGGAGGAAGGGAAGAGAGAAGTTGAAGGAATAAAAAGCTCTCCCTGGAAGATGGAGGAAGACCAAGGAAAAATATATAGTATTCTCTAATTTTGTCTTTTTTCATTTTGTTTAACTAAAGAGACATTTATGAGTGAAAGAAAAACCACTGAAGAGAAAGTTAAGATGTGCATATTAGAAAAGAAAGAAGAGTAATTAAAGTCTCATTATGCATGAAAAGGTGAATGCCTAAGTCCTGGAGGAAGATTAGTCAAGAGAAGGAGCAAGTAGTATTAGCAGAGAGTAGGGGGGCATTGATAGAGCTGGGCACAAGAATAGTAACAACTTGAAGCAACAAGGCGAGAGCTCCACCAGGCAAGGCTGTTGGAAGAGTATAATGGTGAAGTACTTTTTTTTTTTAAAGATTTTATTTATTTATCTATTTGACAGGCAGAGATCACAAGTAGGCAGAGAGGCAGGCAGAGAGAGGGGAAGGGAAGCAGGCTCCTTGCTGAGCAGAGAGCCCGATGCGGGGCTCGATCCCAAGACCCTGGGACCACGACCAGAGCTGAAGGCAGAGGCCTTAACCCACTGAGCCACCCAGGCACCCTGGTGAAGTACTTCTTAAGTATTGGTCAAAGCCATTTAAAGACTTTCAGAGACAAAGGCAATTGACCATCATCATTTTAAACAGTACGACAGAATGTTAATAACAGGAAGCACTTAGGAGTTGGGCAACATTGTCTTGCATTGAGTCAAGACTTTAAAATTTGATTCCTTTCTCCAGCAACTATCTTTTTTTTTAAAAAAAAGATTTTATTTATTTATTTAACAGAGAGAGAGAGAGAGATGTGTCACAAGAGGCAGAGAGGCAGGCAGAGAGAGAGGGGGAAGCAGGCTCCCTGCTGAGCAGAAAGCCGATGTGGGGCTCGATTCCATGACCCTGAGATTATGACGTGAGCCGAAGGCAGAGGCCTAACCCATTGAGCCAACCAGGCGCCCCTCTAGCGACTATCTTTGAAACTCAGCTTCTTCCAGTTTAAAATTTCATGAAATACAACAGCTGTAGAGCCTAATAAGAATATGCATGAAATAGAAAACAATGTGGCAACACTATTGTGTCTGGACCTTATTGATAGGACTTAACTTTTAAAAAGTGAAATTAGTGTACTAATTTTTCTCCAGATACCTTCATATCAATTAAAAACAATATATTGATTTAAGTAGGCAGTTTTGTGTTGTGCAGTATATGTTAATTAAAGTAATAAATACCTGCCTTAAAGATGGTACACGGCCAATGTTTAAGACAGGAAGAAGTTGCAACACCAGTGATCAATTTTGTGGCAATCTGAATCAGGTTTTTTCCACTACTAAAAGATGCAAAGCATGCCACAGAACTCATCTATCCTCTTCTTTCTCAGTTTCTATTTTTCCTCCTCCAAATTAATTCACATTTGATGGTGCCTTACAATTTACAAATTCTTTTCACATAAATAATCTCATTTATTTCTCACAACTCCATGAGGTCATTGCCATTACCATTAGCTTTTAAATTAAAAAAAAAAAAAAAAGGGAAGGACAAATATCTTAGATAATGTTTCTCAATTGAACATCTACAAGTGATGCATTTAGGTCTCAAATTTACTGTCTATGATTCCAAACCTACATTTTTTTTAGAGACTGAAAAGCTGGGGAAGGGAGAATGAAATAAGAGTGATATTAGGGTTTGGATTCATCAGTTCACTTCAAAATAAGAAAAATTAAAAGAAAAGAAAAAAAAATAAGAAAAATCATGACAGGTTTTTTAGTAACTGATAAGTGATAGCCATGTACATAACTGCTAAAGAAAAAAATACATATAAGCAATTATACTGCAAGAATTATGTAATTTTAAACAAACAAGGAGACTTAGAGATCACCTAATCCAATCTTTCAATTTTGCAGATGAGGAAACAAAGCCTAATAAGAATCCAGTGATTTCTCAAACTAAAACAAAACAAAAAAACCCAATATAAGAAAAAATGGGTTTGAGGACTTGTATCTAGGAGGAAAAAAGTTATTAAAACCAAAAATTATTAAGCTATTCTTTTTCCCTCAAGAGAGTGATTTAATTTATATTAGACAGGAAATAAACCTTTTCTATGCTCTCTTCCTCTACAAAGCTGTGAGGTAGGGATTTAAAACAACAACAACACAAAAGACTTAAACAGTAAGGCCTCTGCCAGGTCTTAGGTGAGTTAAAGCCACCATTCCAAGGAAGGTGGTCTATGAATGTGACTTTGCAGAACAAAGGGCGAATATGAGCCTGATAGATGACTCCATGTACTCAAGCCCACCGCACTTAGGAAAAGTAGAACTTGGCTCGAGGTTGAGGATGAGCTAGTGGCTCTGCATACTAAAGGGGAGGACTTAGGAACAGATGGAGAACACCCAGAAGAGGAGACACCCAAAACAGAGTTGGAAGTGGACTTGAGGGACAGAGGCGAGTCAAGCACTATGTTGGGAAGCGGTAGTAGGTGAAGAAAAGTAGCTAGCAAGAAATCATGGTCTCTAATATTCAGGTTTAATTTGTTAGCATAGCTGCTATGTGAACTGTCTGCTAGGGCATTCAGATCCACACTCAAGTCTACCAGACACACAGACCTGTGTGTGGTGTTTGGGGAAATCAAGAGGAAAGCACTATGCCATTCATCTGGCTCATACTGGCAGAAAGGAAGACACACTACAGCATGGGAAGCCCAAGGGATTCAAGAATCCAGTGACTACAGGAATCTGAAGACAGAGCTGACAGGGGTATTTAAAGTCCAAGATACTCTGGATATTTCCTGAGGGCATAGGTGAAGTCTGTCCAGCAATCTTGGTGCAGCCTCTGGGATTCCCAAAAGAAACAAGCTAGAGCACTAGAGCTGATTTTATTTATAACCCAAAGAACATCATGACCTCAGTGGACATCTGAGTTTCAGAAAAAGATTACCTGTTAACAGAGGTCACGATCGCAGTTATTTTTCCTATTCTGAGAAATTCTATAATTTTCATTTAAAGGGTGAGGATGAGGTAAAGCCAATGGGGCAAGGGTTTAACCTTTCCAGAGTGCTTTAAATGCTAAGCAACATGAAGTATACATAGTATTCTTTATAATGCTCTGTATATACCTTTGGTTTTTTTAGAGCCAAGAAAACAAGCTTACTCACAACAAGTAACATGCCTAACTGAAAAAGACAAGATTTTAACACACTCCGCCTGACTACAAATCTCTACTTTCCATCAACCACACTCCCTGCCATGTTGAAGATCTGCACATTAATATGTTAATCTTGACAGATGACAGGATCAACATGGATTCACTAAGCATGTTCATATAAATAATGCAGGACTCCAAAGCCTTCCTAAATGGAAATATTTCAGAGTATTTTCAGCAAATGGGCCAGGGTGCATTAGATATTATGAGTATAGATAGACTCTACTATACTAACGGTCCTCCATTTCAGCTATGTTTGAAATCAAGTGTCAAACATGAATATCTTCCCAATATTATTTTGTAATCACATATTCTGTATGTATATACCTTTGCTTGCACTATAAGGATAAGAAAGAAAGTGACCAGGCCCAACATAGAGGTTTTGTTTGTTTGTTTGTCCCTAATAATCATATTATGAAACTCATATTGTATGCCTTGTACATACTTTTCCAGGGTACTCATGAAAGAGTGATCAAATGAGTGGTTATGTCTCCCTTTTCCCCAATAAACTATAAGTTCTCAATGAGAGGAGTCACAGTCTGCACATAGCAAGTACTTGATACATTCTGAATAAACAAGGGGATGGCAAAATGAGTGATGACCATTTCAGCTTTTGTCTAAACCCCATTCAAATTGAGGTTTATAAGATATCAATGTCTTTGGCTTTTCAACTGATAATTAATTAGGATACTTTCTGTAACTTTTCTACACCTTTCAAGGTTCAAGTTCTTTAAATTTGTAATTGGGTTCCAATATTTTTTGTCTCTAATAGATCTTAAGCTACAAGGTATTATATCTGTAAAGTATTACAACAGTAAATAACAAATTAGAAGGTAAACTTGTGCATAATAATTACATGCATCTTAATTCTTTGGCAAGTGTAGTATCAAGAAAAGTGTAACATTGTGTTATCTCATCAACAGTGTTTTGGTCTCCTAATTTAGCAATCCTGTGTAAATAAGGACGTTGACTTAAAGCTTTAGCAAGATGAAACAATTATAATATATAAATTAGTACATAAAAATACTAAAATAAATATAGCCCCAGGTTTCAACTAATATGATAGCCAAAAATTGTAGTTGTATATTAAATAGTGACAATTAAAATATATATTAACAGTTTCCAGGTTTCTTTCTCAAAGAGGTAAGTGGGCTAAACATACGAGAATTAGAGATCTTAGGAAATTCCTTTCTGCTTTTGTGTTTTCTCCCATCCAATAATCTCATCTATTTTGATACTGAAAATAAGTACTATTAAAGGTGTTGGCACACTATTAAAGAAAAACCATTGCCTGTAGTGTATATTGTTGCTTGTACTATGAAGATAAGAAAAACAGTGTTCCTGACCTTGAACAATATAGAACAATTCCGGGGTTTTGGTTGTTCTAATTTCAGGTTAAATAACATTTATTCTTTAGCAAACTATTATGTGCTGAGCACTCTACTAGTAATTTGGATAAATACTTTCAATGGAATTAAAATTATCAGCAGCTGGAAGAGTAAGCTCACAACACAAGAAAATACTTAGTCATCCAGTTTATGCACCTCGCTTTTTAAAGGTAATTTTAATGGTTATCCTTTACTGAAAATATAATATGCTCAGTATTTATAAATATATATATTTGTATAAATATATATATATGTAACTATATACATTTATAATTCTCTCTCACGCACGCTCTCTCTCTATATATATATAAACTGTATGTGTATAGTTTATATAATGGTTTCATGGTTTCTGGAAACTTAATTCTAGGATTTCCTTCATGAAATCATATTAACAAATGTTTGCAATATGGTTACATTCCTCATTTTTACTGCCAAAACTTTATATATTTAGGGCATCTCATATCTTTTTAGTAACATGTAAATATATATATATGTATATATTCTGTAACATGTAAATATATATATATACCATTTATTTTAAAATTTTGTTCTGCTATAAAATTGTTTTCAAAGCTGTGTATAAGTCGTGTATGTCTTACACACAGCTCTGAAAACAAATTTATAGCAGAGCAAAATTTTAAAACAAATGAGAAACATTGAACCACTTAGAGCTAGTAAAAAGAAAATAAGTAAATACAAAAAACAAAATAGTAAAAACAAAAATAAGACAAACAAAGGTGACCTTAATTCCCTTCTACTTTAATAGTGTCTTTTAAAAACTCTGCTTCTTTTAGTATTACAGGTACAGAATGGTGACTACAAGATTCAGTTCTGATTAGTATTCATAAAAGTCAAAATCATCTGATTAGACAATAGCACATGGTACTCTCATGCCACTTTTAAGAATAAAAGCATACGTGGACTTTTAAGATACAAAAGGCTTCAGGGAGTTTTAAAATCAATAATGCTATAATACTTCTGTAGGTAATCTTTAAGTAGCCCCTAACACAATGGGGACAGTATATGATCAATATTAATGAACAACTGGATTCAACAGCATGTTTCCAGGCATTTTTATGCAAGCTCATGTAAGTATGTCAACAAGATTAATTGCTCACAAAAGTAATGGATCTATATGGCTTGCGACTTTTCTGCATCTGCTTTCTCACAATTCCAACAGGAGAGAGTTGAATTTATTTCCATATGTGTAACATGGTTAGCTTTTCACACATTCAGCTACCATGCCCCAAATCATGAATTCCTTAGAGTGTGTAAGCAGATTATTAGGAAGTAAGTAGGTTAACCCTCTCTTGTGATTATGTGTACCCAGACTCGGTCAGTTTTACAAATTATTCTCCCAAAAGACTGACACTTAGATATTAACAATAAATGCACATTTTAGATTATGTCATAAGGAAATGTCAATCCAGCAAATGCAAGAGCACAGTTTCACTAGCTGCTCTCACAGTACAATGAAGTAGGATGATTTACTACCCAAAGTTCACTTGGAAGTCTGGTCTTAAAAACACAGGAAAGTTCTCTGATCATAGTGTTGTTTTTACATTTAATAAGGTTTGAACATTTTGGCAGTTGCCATTTTGAGCCATTGCCACTCTATTTTAAAACTAGCTTGAAAAAGAAGGAATTATTCTGGGAATGTTGACATGATTGATGCTTCCAAACAATTTTTTGTAGTTATTTCTCCTTCTCCTCATTTCCTTCCCTCCTCCTCCTCTTGCTTTACATTTCAAAGTACAAGTTCAGCCATTCGAGAAGAAAAATTATCTAGGGGTATTTTATACATATAGAGACAAGTAAACTATTAAAAAAAAAACAACGAAAGTGTTCCATTTCACTGAAGAACGTGCAAATTTAACAAATTGTTCTTTACATGTAAAAATATTTGGATAGATTAAGGAAACTGAAATATGAAACTAAACAGAGTTGGTCTTTTTTTTTGTTTTTTGTTTTTGTTTTTGATTTTTTTAATATTATTTATTTATTTATTTGACAGAGAGAGAGAGATCACAAGGAGGCAGAGAGGCAGGCAGAGAGAGAGGGAAGCAGGCTCCCTGCTGAGCAGAGAGCCCAATGAGGGGCTCCATCCCAGGACCCTGAGATCATGACCTGAGCTGAAGGCAGAGGCTTAACCCACTGAGCCACCCAGGCACCGCTTGTTTTTGATTTTAAAAACCTACAGATAAACTTTCCCCTTAAGAATTAATACTCTCTATATAATTGTCCACAGGAAAGCACTGTGACAATTAGTGGCTAGCAAAGTATCTTTAGAGTCCCTACATAACAAATTACTACAAAATGGGTGGCCTCAAACAACAGAAATTAAGTCTCTCAAAGTTTTGTAGGCTAGAAGTTTGAAATCAAGGTGCCTGGATGGCCATACTCTCTCTGAAGGCTCAAGGGAAAACTCTGTCCTTTTTTCTTTCAGCCTCTGGGGGCTCCTAAGTTCCTTGGCTTATAGCAACCTGATTCTAACATCTGCCTTCAATCTCATATGCCTTTTTCCCTGTGTTCTGCTTGTTCACTCCTTTCCTTAGGACACCAGTCATTGGATTTAGGGCTCACTCTAATCCAGGATGATTTAATCTCAAGATCCTCGATTATTTACATCTGCAAAGGCCTTGTAATGAGATGAGTTTCATTCCCCCAAAATTCATGTTGAAGCCCTAACCTCCAGGGTCTCAGGATGTGACTGTGTTTGGAGATAGGGACTTTAAACAAGTAATTAAGGTTAAATGAGGTCCTATGGGTGGACCCTAATTCAACCCAACTTTCCTTTTAAGAAGAAGAAATCTGGACACACAAAAGAGACATCAGTGATATGCACACACAGAAAAAAAAGGCCATGTGAGGACAAAGCAAGAAGTTGACTGTCTACAACCTAAGGAGAAAGGCTTCAGAAAGAACCACACCTGCCGACACCTTGATCTTGCCCTTGGAGGCCTGTGAGGAAATGTATTTCTGTTGTTCAAGGCACCAGGCTATGGAATTTTGTTATGGCAACTCTATCAAACAAATACATACCCTATTTTCAAGTAAGGTCACAGCCTGAGATTCCTGGTAGACATGAATTTTGGAGAGGTACTATTCAAACCACTTCAGTCCCCAAGTAGTTGTTTTCTTATAGCAATGGAGTTGGTTAAGGAAACCAGAGCCCTCATTTATTGTTAAGAGTTGGCTGGCAAAGCACTCAGATTTATCAACAATTAATACCTTAGCTAAAACTAATTTTACTTGGCTCTCATCACAAAATCAAGAGAGCATTTTAAAACTGAAGCAGTGCCTAAGAAGACTGCAGAAATGGCTACTTACATGACATCAAGGAGGATCTGGAACTATAAGATAGAATGAAGAACCAAAGAAAGATGTGAGATTTCTTGGGGGCTGATCTTTATCCACTTAAAACTTTTGTGTGGAGTTGGGCTTGCCAATGGCAGTCTTTCTTTAGGTAGTCTACCAACATTCTGAGAAAGTCATTATATGAATTATTTCTATAAACACTTGTCATCATTTGTGTCACAACAGTTGATGTCATCTTTTTCTAATAAATAAATATCTTATTAAATACTAATATGACTTTTTAAAAAGGATTTATTTATTTATTTTGAGAGGGTGATTGGGTGAGAAGGAAAGGCAGAGCGAGAAGGAGAGAGAATTTCAAGCAGACTCCCAGCTGAGCACAGAGCCCAATGCAGGACTTGATTTCACGTCCCTGAGATCATGACCTGAGCCGAAATCAAGAGTCAGACACTTAAATGACTGAGCCACCCAGGTGCCCCATTAATATGACTTCTAAAAATTAACTGAAAACTATAGCAAAAGGACCTATCATTTTACAAAGGGATAACTATTGCCATTGCCACAGTTTATCATGGAGCACAGCCTCTCACCCTCCTCCCTATCTATCTGTCCTGACTACTGCTAAAGGAAGATTCCTAAACCACCACCCACATAATAGAAATTGAAATTCTCAGCTTGGCATGTTTTAATAAGCAAATGGAAGTCTGTCCCAATATTGTCTAGTCATAATGCACACACATTTTTTAATCCTCCAAAACATGCTATCTTGAAACACCTTTAGCTAACAAACAATATTTGCTGATTGTGTAATTTTTTAAAAGATTTTATTTATTTATTTGACAGGGAGAGAGACAGCAAGAGAGGGAACACAAGCAGGGGGAGTGGGAGAGGGAGAACCAGGCTTCCTGCTGAGCAGGGATCCCAGGACCCTGGGATCATGACCTGAGATGAAGGCAGACGCTTAATGACTGAGCCCCCCAGGCACCCGCTGATTGTATAATTTTATCATTAATAGAGCAATATATAGTGAATACAGACAAAAGACAATGCTGCCCTTTGATTTTCTTTCTAATACAAAGAAAACTATAGCATAAAATACCTATAAATAAGAGATATCACAGATAGAAGCCTTAATGAATGTCTTATGAAATTGAATTATTATTGTAAAGTTAGTAACACAAGACCTGGGTGTATTTTGAAATATTGGATCAACAGAATAAACACTCCTAAAATCTAAGAAAAACATGGATATCAAAAGTATGAACTATTATGATAGTCAAATCATACTTTTTTTTTAAGATGGCCACTAGCATAAGAGTAATGATTTTCCTGTGAAAATTGTTATGAAATTTCAGAAACCGTAAATGTAATCCAAGCTAACTGATAAAAACTAACCTTCAACAATGTTTTATCAGTCTAAGGGGAAAAAGCCTCTTTCTGTTTCTAGGAACTGTAAAAAGCCAGCTTTGATTATCTCTATGAAATTATAACAATTTATCTCCAATTTCTTAAAAAGCCCTCTTTAACCAGAGAGCTGATTCTAAACAGAACTCTGCAAATGACTTATCTGAGAAGTATATCTGTCCAACTCACATATCACATTTTGCAAAATACAATTCAAGCTCAAGAATACATATCAGCAGGTGGTACAAAGCAGTTAAGACACCATTCCAGTTTGCCATTAACTATCCCTCTTCTACATGTCAATAGGAAAGGGTATAGATTAAAGACACAACAGACCAATGTTTTCTATGTGTATTATTCTAAGCAAATATTTGAGCCCAAGTTACAGGACCATCAAGCAGTCTCACTTTTCCACATAGGATCTCTAAGAAGCTACAAAATTTCCATGTTCTTCATCAGTCTTTCTTTGACAACTTTTTACCTTTTTCAGGCTCTGACTGAACCTGCCACCTGTTCCACGTATCTAATATCTCACTGGACGTTGCTTCCTTCTCTAATTATTTCATGGTCTCTTTTGTCTCCCTGGTGAGATTGTAAATTTATATAAGGTTCCTATAAACCACTTGTGCGTAGAAACACCTTCTCCTTATATTTTTGTATCCCCAAAGACTCTGATAAAATGCTAGATGCTTTGATGTTGCTTTATAAACGTATGATAATTGACTGAAAATTATTATTACTTTTAGGAATCAGTATATAACCCAAATGACTAATAATGGTCAAAAAAATAAAATAAAATCCCTCTAAAGTTTAGAGAATGGATGCATTTTCATCTGTAGCTTTTTCTCATCCACACTTAGCAGGTTTCAACCACTAATTTTAAGCCTGAGGCCAAGTCTAATTTTCACTGTTGAAGGCTGTCACAATCTGTAAATTATCAGATTGTGGATAATCTTGTAATCCCAAATTGGTGTTAAAAATAGGTGTAACAAAATAGCAAACAGGTGCACTCTTTCCACAAAACTACAGCTCTTTCTCCTGAAACCTAGAATACTGGCTTTGATTTTTGAAGGCAGTGATAGAAAGTGGGGGAAAGGATTTCTATTTTCGCTTTTGGAATCTGCCTTCTGCGACTGCCACCTTAATCATGAGGCAGCAAGATCCCTGTAGGAGAGGTTCCAGCTACACTCAGATGGGAAGGGTGACTATCCAGACTTCACAGCTGAGAATGCTGGAAGCACAGCTGGACAGGAGAGTTACTGCTTGGATTGCCTCCTCAGGTCTCGCATGTGGCTTCTTTGTGGCAGACTTGAGAAGGCATAAAACAAAGCAGGCATGGATTCTGGCCAGCTGGCCATCTGTTCCTTCACCCACTGTGATAATTTGGTCTTGTAGAATTTTGTTAAGTGAGCATTAAGTAATGACCATGTCAAACAGAGTGCATAATGAATGCTTCTTAATCACTGGATAAAAGCTTAGGGGATGCTTGCCCAAACACAGTAAAGGTCACCAACACAAACCAAAATGAAAACAAGAGAAGAGGAATTAAAGAGATGCAAAACAGAAACTTTTTTTTTCCATTTTTACTTCTGATCATATTGAGTCATGTCAAATAGACTATGGAGGTCTCATGAGGAAGCTAGGAAATATCATCACAGTTTCTACTATCTGATTATGCATATGTCAACTTATGTTGGTAAGCTACAGAAGAATTTTAAAACAAAAAACCTGTGAGGGACTTGGTCATCCTGACCTGAACTGAAATCACTTAGAGTTAATATCAAGCTTTTCCAAGTAACTCCCCAGAATAGCACCAAGTAGTCACAGATGGGTTCAAATATTTTCTGTTATTTTTTTAAAGATCAACAAGTATCTTATGCTAAGAAAGTAGCCTTTCCATCAGAGACAATAATAGCAAAATAATAAAATTTTTTAATCTCCCAAAAGGACATGTAATGATATACTCAATGTATTATTGGAGCAGTCTCCTACTGACTGGAAGTTGAGTCTATAAATATGGACCACTCTTGTATAGTCACCTTTACCTCCACTGTTCACAAAAAAAATGAACCAAAGTGTGTTATCCGGCTAAGTTACCATCCAATCCCTTAAAGAAGATAATTTCTATTCCTAGGATTCTGCTCATATGGTTTCCAGCTTGGAATGCATTTCTATTCCCCACTGTCTCTTCCAAATTTCCCTTTCCTTACAAGACTACCAAGTTCATAGCCTCCATTAACTCCTCCCTATAATCTTTTCTTGTTCTCTTCAAAAATGTTCTATTACTCTCTATTACAGTCTTTGTTTCATTCATTCTTTCATTATTCACATAATCATTAGGTTCATATTTAGAGCTCCTAGTGTGTTCCAGACACAGTGCGAAGTACTAGAGTTATAACAGTGACCAAAAGAGATACATCTTCCTTCTGCTTTGTATAACTTTGGTCAAGTGGAAGGACTGACACCAAGAAAATCTTCACATAGAGAAGTGTAATTGTTTAATAAGTCATGAAGAAAAGGTATAGTGTATCCTGACAATCTATTAACAGGTTCCCCGAGAAAGGGATGCATAAGTTAGAAGCTAAAAACCAAATAAAAGGGGCACGTGGGTGGTTCAGTTATTAAGCCTCTGCTTCGCTCATGTCATGATACCAGGGTCCTGATATCAAGCCCTGCATGGGGCTCCTGCTCAGCAGGGAGCCTGCTTCTCCTTCACTCATTCCCCCTGCTTGTGTTCCTTCTCTTGCTGTGTCTTTGTCAAATAAATAAATAAAATCTTAAAAAAAAAAAAGAAAGGAATACTTAAAAAACAAACAAATAAAAGTTAAGGTTAAGAAAGAGAAGCAGAGCAAGAATAAAGGTCTTCAAGAAGGCCCATGTAGCTGGAGTAGACAGCAAAAACAGACAGACACACAGGGACCAGATCAGGCAGGCTGACAAAGGCCATGCACAAAAAAACAAAAACAAAAACAAAACTGGCTTTATGGAATACATTGTTACATTTAAGCAAAAGGATAATAGGACCAGAATTTCAATTTTAAAGACAAATCTGTGTGCTGTATGGACAGTACTTTGGAAAGAATCAATACAGATGAACACAGACCAATTACCAGTCATTCATATGACAGGAAGCCTAGATTAGACTGGTAGGCTGGTAGACATGGAAAGAAGCAGACAGATTTGAGAGAGAAGGGTCAAGGATGACTAGTATGTTTCTAGAGTTCACATCTCAATTGATGAATGTTGATGGTATTCACTAAAGCAGAAATCCTAGAGGATGGTCTAGATGGGAAGGGAAGATCATGAGTCAGCTTTTGGATCTGTTACTGACGAAGAGGAATCAAGGGGCGCCTGGATGGCTAAGTCTGTTAAGTGTCTGCCTTCAGATCAGGTCATGATCCTAGGGTCCTGGGATGGAGCCCATATAGGCTCCCTGCTTGGTGGGGAGTCTACTTCTCTCTCTCTCTCTCTCTCTGTCCCTCCCCCCCCCATTTATTTTCGCTCTCTCTCCCAAATAAATAAATAAAATCTTAAAAAAAAAAAAAAGAAAGAAAGAAGAGGAATCAAGAAGGCAGAAGAGAGTGTGGCCTGGAGATATAAATATTAGTATCCCTGGGCATAGGTAGAAATTAATGGTATGGATATAACTGCCTATTGGAACTAGAGATAATACAGAATGGTATGGATATAATTGGCTATTGGAGGTAGAGATAATACAGAAAATCCAGGATGAAGACTCAAGAAATACCACCATTTAATGGCTGGATGGAAAATGCAATGTTCCAGAGAAAGCAGCCGCCAGAGACGTAGGAAAAATATTAGCAGGGAAGTGAAATGATTGTGACACTTAACATATTGCTTCGCATTATTAATAAACTGTTTGATGTGTATGTGCTTTATCAGTCTGAATAGATTTTAAGGTCCCAGAAACAGGATTTCTTTTATAACCACTGTTTTTATATACCTCCTAGTACACAGCAAATACTTGCTAGATGTCTGAAAAATGTTCCCAATCATGGATTGAATATACTGGTAACATATGTTAGGGAAATGTTCTCCCTTAAGTGACATTACAGTATACCAGAAGGACATTCTGGTTGACTCTTTTGCTTATCTAGGGAGTCACTTTCACATAACTAAAGAAAAACCTAAGTCAGAGAAACTGCCAATACTATTTGCTTCCACAAGAAGGTTTATTTGGCCTATAGGAGTAACTAGTTTTTCAGCAATCTCAATTCCTTTAGAACCTACAAGAAGAAAAGGAAAACAGAGAGAATGAAAGGGTAATATGAAAATGAAGAAAGACAGAAAAAGTATGTGTTGAGAAAATATACATGTTTCCTAATTTACTGAATGTCTCTTAGCTTTTTTTTGTTTTTCCATGATCTGTCTCTCCTCTGGTGCTACTCTCAATGTTCTATTGTCATTTTATTACCCTTATAAGTGCTTTTATTGGACTGAATATCTAAAACTGATCCTGTAATATCATTCTTATGGGAGAACCCATCTTAAATTACTTTACCATTAGGACAAAAAAAAACACAACAAAAAACCTCTACCAAGATTTGCCCACAGGGATAAAAATGTGTGGGTGGAAAAAAAAAAAACAAAAAGCCATTTAGAAATAACAACATCACACTTTACATAAAGTACTTGTCTGTATTCTTGTAGTAGACATGAAAATGGAGTTGGCAGTTAAATATTTGAGAACTCTGGAAATCCACTTAAAATGTGTATAACAGTTTATTATCAATCCAAACCCAATTAAAAATGTTGAGCTATTAAACACAATTCACTTTCTAACCCATGAGAGAAAGTATTAAATGTATGCAGCACAGATTTGCATTACTATAAAAATCTTTATTTCTACTTTTCCAGCATTATGCATTTAAATTTGTAAATTCCATGTTACATTAATCACATGAATATAGATGGGCAATTTTTAGATGGAACTATGGTAATCACTGCATTCCCTATAAAAGAAATCATCCCTGCTGACATTTGTGGTGAGTTTTGTAAAAGATTGACTATAGTTCATAAAAAGGCAAGGCTTCCTTCACAAAAGTCATTAGACATTCCAGTCCTCCTTGGCCTGATCAAAATAATTTAAAAAATTAAATGTTACACTTTAATATCACTGTCTTTGGACTCTGACACTGTACATAATACTATCTAGAATATGGTCATATAGTCATTAAAAGAAATGGCAATAATCCAGGTTTGACTGCACTGCGATTTAATATTTATAAAGTTTTTATGACCCAAATAAAATATGCTGATTAAAATGATCAGGATGTGACCATCTGGATGGACAAAAGAGCTGAGGTTCACATCTTCAACACAAAATGCCCAGAGCTATTTTTGTCTGTTACCCTTTCTTATTTCCAGCACACTTTCTGTTAGATGAAATATTATACTATAGAGAAATTATATGCAGTAGAGAAGACTTTAGTCAATAAATGAATACCTTAAATAATTAATTTGGAGTTATTACCAACATGTTATTTAAATATAGTAGGTCCAAAATTTAACTATATTAGGTCATTCTTTAAGATTAGTCCGAGTATAAAAGATTTTTCAGAGTAACCAATAATTTACTAGAAGTGACAGAATGTGTGGCTCCATTTGGTCAATATGATAGAGCTTTTAGTGTGATTTTTCTTGTAAAAAGCCTTTTAAAATAATTTGTAAGTCTAATTGAAGTAGGTCATAAACAATGAAGTAGAGAGATTTATGATTGTTTAGTGCTAAAAAATCAGTTGTAAATGTATAGACATGGTAATTTTCAAAGAAGCAGCTAAACAATGTCCTTTTATCACTGTACAATACACTACAGTACTTTGATAAGTAAGATATGTTGAATTCTAATGGAAAATTGGCAAGCAGCAAAGCTGTCTCTAATTTGGGCATTCAAGTATAACCATATTGTTCAAGATTAAATACCTTTTGGATGTGTACTGAGGCTCACTCCTATAGTGTAGGAGGAATTTTATTACACTTGCTTTAAGATTTTTCTTGGTAAGATTGTTTTAACCATCCTCTAGGTCACAGAACTTATGGGCTCCAAATTTTCTTTGATCTGTTTGATAGAAGAGAATCTGAAATCTCCAGAAGAATCCAGCTCTTTCCACAGGAGCTATCTTAATCCACTTCTGGGCAGAAAAGTACAGTGTTTGGTTCACATGCTTGTGTTCATTAGACCTTTCAGTTTTCTTAACAGGATGTCATTCCTACTTTTGCCGATGCTGTTCCTTGGATCATGAGGGTATATATGCTTTTACCTTGCCCAACTCACTGAAAAATGCTGTTGTCTCTACCTCAAAATACTGAGTGGCCATAAAGCCAGAATATATGGATAAATACTCACAACAAATGGTTTATGGATGCCACATTGCAAAACAAAATAATTTAGATCTACAAGGCCCCCCGTTCCTGTAATGAACAGGCAAGTGAGGCTTCTACTTCAGGAGCCTTGTGCTAGCTATTCCCTCTATTTAAGAAGTTCTTCTGCTAGGGGAGCCTGGGTAGCTCAGTCAGTTAGGCATCTGCCTTTGGCTTAGGTCATGATCCCAAGGGTCCTGGGATCCAGCCCCCTGTCGGGCTCCCTGCTCAGTAGGAAAGCCTGCTTCTCTCTCTGCATCTTCCCCCACTCATGCACTCTCTCTCTCTCTCAAATAAAATCTTAAGAAAAAGAAATTCATCTGCTAACTTTTTCATCTCTATCAAACCTTTGCTCAAAATTATCAGACCTTCACTCAAAATGTTATTTTCTCTACTCAAACCTGCAAAACATATCCTTCAATTCCAATCACCCCTATTTCTCTCTTCCTGAGATCTTGTTTCTTCAACAGCATTTACTACTTTCTAATATTACCTACTTCTTTATTTACTTACTTATCTATCTCAATCTATTTATTATCTATTGGTTTTATTTATTGTCAGACATCCCCTACCATAATGTAAGTTCTGTAAGGACAAAGAACTTTGTTTTGTTCACTTATATATCCTAAGTGCCTGGCAATGATGTATTTACTATAACTTTGTAGACAGAATAGGACTCTGCATTTAAATGGCTAAGTTTTCCAAGTATTTATTGGGGGATAGGATATTAAACTTCCTAAATACTGATCAAAAGCTGGACTTATCCCTGTATTATGTCAAAATAGCATTTATCCATGTACATAGGATCATTTTGACAAATAGAGAAATCTTTTATAGGATTATATTTCGCCATTATACCATTGACCCACATAAAAAATATTTTAGAAAAACTGCCTTGCTTTATTTATCATACAGAGTTATGATACATATCATACAGAGTTATCATACATGTTATCCAGGACCAAGGACAAATCTCTCTGAACTTGAGACCAAGAATAGTTGTTTTTCATGAACAACAAGTCTATTCTTACAGAAAATTCAAACTTGAAACATCACTGAGTCTTCAGACTTATTAAACAGCTGCTACATGCCAGGCACGTGCCAGGCACAATTTGATATTGTAAGCAATATCAAAATACAGTCAATGGTCTAAAAAATCTTAAATGCCAATGAAGATTACAGATAAGTAAATAAAAAGCTTCAATATAATGAAATAAGTGTTAATGCATGCCAAGTACATAGAGTTCTGGGAGAATGTTGGAGAATACTTAACACAGTGTTGGGGACTCAGGTACAACATCCTGAATAACTAACATCTAAAGCTGAGGTCTATAGGATGAATAGGAGTTAGCTGATAAGGAAGGTCCCTATTTATTATGGAATAAATAGGTCATGGGAATAAAAGGTACAGGGAATATAGTCAGTGGTATTGTAACAGCATCGCATGGTAATGGATGGCAACTACACTTGAGATAACCTTAGCATGATGTATGAATTTGTGGAAATACTATGTTGGACACCTGAAACTACTGTAATTGCGTATCAACGATACTCAAGCAAAAAGAGAAGTAATGGCTAATCTGTAGACCTGAAACAAATGCAATATAATTGCAATGTGAAGTCCAAGAGGGGTAACCGGTAGGAGAGAAAGTCAGAGGGATTAGCAGAGCCTGATTATGACAAGCCTCACAAGTCAGATTAGGGATTTAGACTTTATCCTGAGGGTAATGGAAAGTTATTAAATTGTTTTAAGCAAAGACTGACTGATCAGATGCACATAAAATGGATATGCAGGATTAGCTACTTGATGGAGTTACTAGCGGAAGGGTTCTATTTTCTCTACAAAGTATATCTCTCTCAGTAATAGAAAGGATGGTGGGAGGTGGTATGACAGGAAAGGAAGCAGAAGCATTTTTTTTTTTTTACTTTATTTAAGCTTTATTTAAACATATGATGTAACCCCACCACCCTCACCCAACCCCTCTTCCCCCCACCCCCCTCAGTTTGTTTTATGACATTAAGAGTCTCTTTTGGTTTTTCTCCCTCCCGATCCCATCTTCTTTCATTTTTACTTTTCCTACCACCTTAACTCCCACCCCCGTTGCATCTCCACTTCCTCATATCGGGGAGATCATGTGGTAGTTGTCTTTCTCCAGTTGACTTATTTCGCTAAGCATAATACGCTCTAGTTCCATCCATGTCATCGCAATTGGTAAGATTTCATTTCTTTTGATGGCTGCATAGTATTCCATCGTATATATATACCACATCTTCTTTATCCATTCAAAGGAAACAGTCAACAAAACCAAAAGACAACTGACAGAGTGGGAAAAGATACAAGCAGAAGCATTTTAAATAGCATCTGGTGAGGCATAGGTGATATCTGAGTCTGCAGTCAGAGGATTTGTAGTAGTGTTGATGTTCAGTTGGTGTTGAAGACTAGGAAACCATACTGACCCCAGTCTCTGCATGGCATGGCATTTCTTCTGCTGTGCTTAGGTAAAGAAGAATGATGATGCCATTCATTCAAGGTGAGACGTTTTTCACTTGTATACAGCTTGGAACGACAAGTCAAAGACAAGTAAAATGTGTGCAAGAGAGTGGCTTTAGTGATAGACCCTATAGCTTTGGCTACTAAAGGGAGGGAGATCAGGATTTAAGGAGCCAAAAGAGAAGAGTGGAGGGACACAGGGATTGGAGATCTGCATTCAAAGAACAGAAGTAGTTTAAGAAACTAAATGAATTATGGACCTGAAAAAAAAATAGTACTATGATGGAGTCACTTCCTAAATGCATATATACATTTTGGATATATTTTATAAAATGTCAGAGAAGTGTAATCTTTAGGTTAACAACATACTGAGCTCTTCTAGATGTGTCTTCTAACGTGTAAAGGAGAACTAGCAAGAAAGCAACCTTCTCTGTAACAGTGTATCATTCAAGGTTATTAATGTCTTGTTCACCCACACCTAAAATCATCCAATGACAACCAGCAGTGAGCATGAGACTTTTGAAAACATTATGTTAAGACACAGGAAATGTCTGGGAAGATGCTGAGCATGTCATGGAATTTGTGTGCTATGACTGGGGCGTTTCAATTTCAAGAAAACGGGGAGCAGCAGAAATTTGGACTGGACCAGAGCAAGCCAAACTGTAGGAGAACATGAATTAGTTAAGATCACTAGCCAGAAAGACTTCCAGTTTTAGTGGTCACCAAAGATATTAAGATATCTCGGATGGAATGAGATTACCTGGCTATAAAATTTCCACAATAATTAATTCCCTACAGTGTCCTGATAGGGAGACTCAGATCTCTGTAAAGAGCAAATTGCAACTTGAATTGATTTTGCTTCTGAAGGAGTCTTTGTCCTAGTAGGTAAAGATGAGATGGCAGAATGTATTAGGATCCTTTATTTTGAAAACAGCAGCAGCTCTTAAGGAAGACATTTAGAGCCAAATTCATGGCTTACTTCTACTATACAAGCCTATGCTATGAGTGTGCAAACCCTTTACACACAGACCTCACCTTAATTTCATTTAATTTGAATGCTTTACCTTTCTTCCTCTGTCCTGTTTTCCTTTTCCAACCACATGCCACCAGAAAAACAATTATCCTCCCCCTTCTAATCACTTTTAGAAGGAGGATGGAAAAACCTTATACTACATATATTGAAAGTTCAAACATCAATGAAGGGAAGAGAATGGCCTCCCAACACGATCTAGCCCAAAGTGAGTACCTCCTATGCTGGTGGGTTTTGCCTGGCAAAGCTTTCTGATGAACTTGATCTCTTTACCTACGTTAGACCCCTGCGATTACCAGCAAACATAAGATCTGCAATAGGAGAGTTGAACAAAGGGGCAGATTTCAGAGCAAGAAAGAAAAAGATGGTGACTGAAATAGAGGAGCAATGTTTGGAATGGAAGACACCAATGAAGAGAAAATAAGGTGAAAGACTCAATCTTCTCTTTCTTTTCTCCTTGATTCAAGAAACAGTCATATCAAGCACCAAACTTATTTCTTATTTGTTGTGTCATTTTTATTTCTTCCAGGCAGCCACAAATCTCCAGTAAAATCTTTGCAACAGGAAGCTTTTGGGTCAGTGGGACTGAAGAGACTTTAGTAGTTGGCAGTAAAAGGCAATGCTGGTTTCCTCCTATCACATCTCAGCTCACTCTAGAGCTCCATTAGCCCTGGCATCTGGGGGGGAAGCAGAAGCCCTGGAAGTGTACCCTATGGCCCATTGTAAAGTGAAAAGGGCTGCTGGCCAACCCAAGAACTGATGCAAAGAGCCTAAGGACTGAGGAAAACAAGTCCTTTACAAATCTACACATTTGGGGGTTTCTAACAGTATATGGGTACACATACCCCAGAAGCCTGAAAGATTAGGAAAAACCCAGATGACTGCATTCAAGATGACATTCAGGGATTCATATTCTTGAGTGAATTTATTAAGAATATGAATCACCAATATTGTATGATTCATACCTGAATTTAAAGATGCCTCTGTAAATTCATTCTGAATGAAGTCAGAGTATTAATTAATCAATCTACCTAATGAGTTCAAATTTTCTCGGGGATTCATCATGACCATATGTAAAGATCTTCAGAACACATAAGCAATGAGGCATATTTGTTTTCAATGAAGAAAACTGGACATAAAAATTAATTAACATTTATGAGTAACTGAAGCAAATATAGCGAGTTTTCTTCTTAGTTCTAAACAACAACAACAACAGTCTCCAAATGGGAACTGCAACATACATAAAAAAGAATGGCCATGTCATCTTAAATTATTATGTATTTTAATTGATGAGGTTTCAAGTTTAAAAGGAGTATATTTTTATATGACACATCCAAGCTGTTAAATTTATTATATAGTTTGGTGACATATTATACTTGTTTTAACAAAACTGAAGTGATTAGTCATACAATTACTCTAATGAAACTCATTTTAAAGGAGACAAAAATAAAATCCTTAAGTCTAAATCGGGCCAATGTTAGTAGCAGATAGGCATTACTAATTATGTAGACATTGTTAGAGAGAAAACAATTTCCTTGGAAAGTATTGGCATAGTGGGAAAGAAACTGGA
The DNA here is from genome assembly GCA_003697995.1 of Taxidea taxus jeffersonii. Classification (NCBI taxonomy): domain Eukaryota; kingdom Metazoa; phylum Chordata; class Mammalia; order Carnivora; family Mustelidae; genus Taxidea; species Taxidea taxus. Next base: position 952 of record RCUC01131990.1, on the reverse strand, counting down.
AAAACTGTCTTATATGGAGAAAGAGTGACAAATCTTCCAGTTCATATGCTATCCACTAAAATTCACCCTCATAGGAAAGCCTACAAAAATTACTTATCAAGCGTAAGGCACTCAAGTGCAGAGTGGAGGAAAGCTGGATGCCTTATAACATTTTAATAGAATATTATTTGTTTGGGTAATGGAAAAATTAACTTTTTAAAAAAGATTTTATTTATTTATTTGATAGACAGAGATCACAAGTAGGCAGAGGGGCAGGCAGAGAGAGAGAGGAGGAAGCAGGCTCCTCTCTGAGCAAAGAACCCCATGCAGGGCTCGATCCCAGGACCTTGAGATCATGACCTGAGCCGAAGGCAAAGGCTTTAACCCACTGAGCCACCCAGGTGCCCCAAAAATTAACTTCTTATATCTTAAATCACAAAGAAATAATCTGGGATGTAAACACTAATTCTCAAATATATACCACTTGAACCTTGTGGATAAAACAGTTAAGCAGTTGGCGTATAATGCATTTCTCTCTCTCCCACTCTCTTAAATCAGGTATATGATCCAAGGGAAAGAAGGAAGTTAGATATTTTAGTTCTTTGTAAACATAATAATATTTACTACCATGAGAAACCTTATCTGTGCATGCTTTTAGCAGGATGTCTCAAGTTTAGGATTGTTCATGGTAAACAAATCTGTAATTCATAGAATTATAAAGCATAGCTCCGTGGCAAATGTCATATAAACTATACAACTACATGAAGATAGGTAATTACCTAAACAGCTCTCCATCCCCACCCTCACAGATGTGGTAACACATGTCCCATTCATCTGTTTTTTTCTGAGTCAGAAAGCACGTGTCCAATGGAGGAAAGGAGAGTCTGGGGAGCTGTCATCAATGTCCTAATTCTCTCCTCACTTTGGCTATGCCTCTTGATTGCTTGTATCCTTGAAATCATTGGTACTTTGA
>RCUC01131989.1:0-10862 GCA_003697995.1 Taxidea taxus jeffersonii | reverse complement strand
CAGGTCAGGATTCTGTGAACAACCCTCCATTTCAATCCAATGACTGTGTTTTAGCTACCAAGAGAATAATCACCCAAACACTAGTTGCCAAGTCTGAATATAATGCTACAAGGTTCACAATGGCCATGACCTTCCCACCTGTAGGACACATAGCCTAACCATTTCATCTGTGAATTTATTCAAGCATCCCTTTCTGGCATTCCTTCCTTGTCTATCTTATTGACCAAGTCCAATCCCTCACTTGCGAATGCATCCTGGACTATTGGTACTAGGGCCAACATCAGAGACATTATAAACTAGTGAGATCCTGTAACTAGACAGGCAAGCCTGTCTTTTCTCAATCTTAAGAATAGGAAAATTAATCTAAATTGAGACCATTTTCTGCAAGAGTTCTGATTACTTCAAGATCAGACTATCATCAAAACAGGGTTTATTCTGAACAAGTGAAGCCCAAATTCTGGCATGTTCCAACTTTGGTGAAGACCTAGGAATTATAAATTATTCTTAAATCAAATCAGCTGCTGGAGACATGCCATGAGCCCTGAAATAAGGACTAGGCTGGTTAACGTAAATGGAAGTTCTGAGATTTTCCTGTTGTGAGTCACAGGGCTGGGTATCCTGGAAATAAACAGACTTTCAGGGATAAAATAACATATTCCCACAGCCTGATTGCTTCCTCTCCTAGCCAAATCCTGGAAAAGCCAGACAAGTAAAAAGAAGGTATATGGGGGCACCTTGGTGGCTCAGTTAGTTAAGCATCCAGCTCCTGATCTCAGCTCAGCTCATGATCTCAGTGTTGTGAGGTCAAGCCCTGAACCAGCGCTGTGCTGAGCATGGAGCCTGCCTAGGACTCTCTTTCTCTGTCCACCCTCAACTCATGCTCTTTCACCTCTTAAAAAAAAAAAAAAGATGTAAGGATATGAATAACTAAAGTCAAGACTAAGAATTTTTTGACGAAAGAGGGTAGTGTTATCTTGGTGAGAAAATAAAAGAGATTCCCAAGACGGATTGCTGGGCACCAATAGTATAAGAACAAGTTGGGGGAAGGTTTTTGAGTTATGTTATTCTCCCCACCACAAAAATCTGGATCTATCATTATTTGCTCAATAGCCAAAAACATCTGCATGGTACCACAAGTGCAACTGAGATGACAAATTGGTGGTTCCAGAGCCCAGCTATCATAAGAAGTGTATAAAAACAGGAGTAATTGGATGAGGCAAACACAGTTTGTAGTTTTTCTACTTCCTATACACACTGATGAATGGATGCCAAAACCTAAGGGAAAAATAAAACCTGAGAAGGAAACACATGTAGGGCAGAAGTGTAGATATGTTCCAAGAGCAGAGGGGGAAAAAGAAGAAAAGTATTATTTAGGAAGTAGCAAATGGGTATAAATAAGCCCAGATTGTATCATTGTGGAGTTTCGACTGGAATTTTCCACCACCAACTTATTTTTTTTTATTTTATTTTATTTTTTCAAGTGTTCCAAGATTCATTGTTTATGCAACCACACCCAGTGCTCCATGCAATACTTTAAATCCACCAAAAGACATGCAGGTTACCCCACCAAATACCCATCTACCACATGCATATGAAAATGAGTAATGAGAAACATCACTAAAATGGAGTTGGGAGGTGTCAGGATAGGGAGCTCTACCACTCCTAGTCAATTGTAGACTCAACAGGAAGAGACCAACCTGACCTTGCATGTGGATATTACTCTACCACAGGAAAGAATACCTTCCTTATCCCTCTGGGCAACAGTTCAGCCAATGAGAAGCCACCATACTTTGAACTCCCAGTTTACGCCAATAGACTTTTAGTTTATAACATCCTTCCCAACCTACTCCTCCTCTCCTTATGAAAACATACCTCTCCTTTGTTCCCCAAACTCGCCTACAGTTTGACCATAGATTGTTTGTTTGGACTGCAAATTTCTTTTCTTTTTTTTTTTTAAGATTTTATTTATTTATTTGTTAGAGAGAGAGAGAGAGAGAGTGAGCACAGGCAGACAGAGAGGCAGGCAGAGGGAGAAGCAGGCCCCCTGCCGAGCAAGGAGCCGGATGTGGGACTCAATCCCAGGACGCTGGGATCATGACCTGAGCCGAAGGCAGCTGCTTAACCAACTGAGCCACCCAGGTGTCCCGACTGCAAATTTCTTTTATTCCTCAATAAGCCCATCTTTTGCTGGTAAAGTAACTGGTAATTTTTTTGTTCACAATAAAAGCAGTAAATAAATAAATAAATAAATAATAAAGCAAGCAATAAAAGCAAGAAAGCTCCCATTTTCATGGACAAATGATCACAACTAAACTTGTCACAAACACCTAAACAAAGAGAAACAAGCCAAACAGCCAATAGAAAATAACCCAGAATTAACTGAAGAGATGAATGAAATAATTTACATTCTCGACTAGTTAAGAGTGGATATTGATATGTTAAAGCAGCAACATATATTCACAGAGAAGAACCAATAAAAAATAACAGGATTTGGAAAATAGAAGAGGGGACCTAAATGACACAATAACTGAGATAAATATAAAGGAAACAGCCAAAGTTTGAATTAGTGACAGTAGATTAGGTCGAGGAGCCCTTTGAAATATTAGGAAAGGATAAGGAAATCCTAAAATATGAAAACTTAAGGTAGAGGAATATGACAGAGTAGGAAGTACCAGGACCTCCCCACCTAGACACCAATGGCACTGACAGAGTATGTCTGATGTAACTGTACTCAGGACTGGAGTCTACTGAGGTTTACAACTTCCAGAGGAAGGCTTGGAGGGTAACTGCAATTAATTTCCATCAATTTCAGCTCTTAGCACTCTAAGCAGCTGCACATTCCCCACCCTCATGGGTTTGGGAGGCAGCTGAGCACATTTTCCTGGAGCAACATAAACACAGCTTGCAACAATAGCCAGGTTGCAGGCTCCCAACTGAGCAGAGAGCCTGATGTGGGACTTGACTCCAGGACCCAGGATCATGACCTGAGCTGAAGGCAGACCCTTAACCTATTGACCACCCAGTGGCTCAGGGATAGCTCTCCTCCCAATGTCAGGGATATATGTTCTGATCCCTCAAACTGATTGCTGCCTCCCCTCACAGAATGCACACAAAGAAGTGCCTCCTTTTATTATTGCAACTTCCTCCCTCTCAGGCTAAAGTAATTTCCCAGTGTTTAAAGGGCCAGTGCCCTTTTCCTCTCCCTTTATCTTCCTCTTTTACTGCCTACGGGAGCCAGAGATTAAGGAGTAGGAAATTCTGGGGCACTCGGGTGGCTCAGTTGGTTAAGCCTCTGACTTCAGCTCAGGTCACCATCTCAGGGTCCTGGGATAGAGCCCCACATCAGGCTCCCTCTGCCTCTCCCTCTGCCTGCCACTCCCCCAGCTTATGCTCACTCTCTCTTTAAAATAAATAAATAAAATCTTTTTTAAAATCTTTTTACAAAAAGTTAAAAAATAAAGACCAGAAAATTCAAAAACAACTATATACATGGGGAAAATTAAAAGTGACCATGCATGTCCAGGAAAAGGCCAATAAAACATGAGAATACCTTAAGTTTACATTTACATAAGACAGCCTAAGCACTCCAAAAAGAAAACAAATAGGGGTGCCTGGGTGGCTCAGTAAGTTAAATGGCTGTCTTCGGTTAAGTGGCTGTCTTGGGCTCAGGTCATGATCCCAAGGTCCTGGGATCAAGCCCCACTTCAGGCTCAGCAGAGAACCTCTTTCTCCCTCTGCCTGCTGTTCTGCCTACTTGTGCACTCTCTCTCTATCCTCTGTCAAATAAATAAATAAAATACTGTAAAGGCCTATTTAGCCAGAGCGGCTCCATCTTGGTTGAACAGCCATTTTGTTGTTTATGCAGTAAAACTTAAACTGACCCTGCCTCCCCCCTAGGGGAACTTACTGAAAAGTAAGTCTGGGAAACTAGTAAAATATGGTCACCCAAGTAACAGAGCCGAAATACAAGGGCGGGTCAGGCCAGGTGGAGACATCCAATCAGTGGAGCACACATACTGTCTCCCTAGCGACCAAGGAGTGTGGGCCCCGCCTTATGGGCAACTTTTGGGCCAATTCTGACCAAGGTGATAGGCTAGTTCAAATATCTACTATAGGGTAAATTTTAATTCAATTGGCCACCCGTGTGTGACCTAGCATGACTATGCAACTTTCTCTGTGTGTTACAATCTCATTGGCCACCTGTATGTGGCCAGGCTCAACCACATGGCCTTTGCCCTTTAAAAGTTAGTCTGTAAGGCAGGGAGGTTGCCCTCTCTGTAAGAGGCAGCCCCAACCAGTCGGTTTGATGGTTTGATTCTCGGTGCTGGCATGAAATAAAGCTTTGCTTGACCTTCAATTTGTATCAGTCTCGCTCCTTTGATCACAGACCTATCGATACTTTTTTCTTTTTTTTAATTTTTATTTTTTTAATTTCTTTTCAGTGTTCCAGAATTCATTGTTTATGCACCTCACCCAGTGCTCCATGCAACTCATGCCCTCCACAATACCCATCATGAGGCCCACCCAACCCCCCACCCCCTTCCCTCCAAAAGCTTCAGTTTGTTTCTCAGGGTCTCTAGTCTCCCATGGTTCATCTCCCCCTCCAATTTCCCCCAACTCCCTTCTCCTCTCCATCTCCCCATGTCCTCCATGTTATTCCTTATGCTCCACAAATAAGTGAAACCATATGATAATTGACTCTCTCTGCTTGACTTATTTCACTCAGCATAATCTCTTCCAGTCCCATCCATGCTGATACAAAAATTGGGTATTCATCCTTTCTGATGGAGGCACAATACTCCATAGTATATATGGACCACATCTTCTTTAATCTATTCCATTGAAGGGCAACTTAGAGGAAAACATAGGCAATAATCTCTTCAACATCGGCCACAGCAACTTCTTTCAAGATATGTCTCCAAAGGCAAAGGAAACAAAAGCAAAAATAAACTTTTGGGACTTCATCAAGATCAAAAGCTTCTGCACAGCAAAGGAAACAGTCAACAAAACAGAAAGGGAACCCATGGAATGGGAGAAAATATTTGCAAATGACAGTACAGACAAAAGGCTGATATCCAAGATCTATAACAAACTCCTCAAACTCAACACACACAAAACAGATAATCATGTCAAAATATGGGTAGAAGACATGAAGAGACACTTCTCCAATAAAGAATAAATAAAATATTTTTTAAAAATTTTTAGGATGCCTGGGAGGCTCAGTGAGTTAAGCCTCTGCCTTCAGCTCAGATCATGATCTCAGGGTCATGGGATCGAGCCCCACATCGGGCTCTCTACTTTGCAGGGAGCCTGCTTCCCCCTCTCTCTCTGCGTGCCTCTCTGCCTACTTGTGATCTCTCTCTCTCTCTCTCTCTCTCTCTGTTAAATAAATAAATAAATAAATATTTTTAATAAAATGAAGTAATTTTAAATTTTTTTTAAAAAGCAAATAAATAAAACCTCACAAAAGCAACAACAAAATAAAACAGCATACCCCGGGAAAGAGAAAGAATCTAATTGCCAGGGTTACCACATCACTAGGTTTAAAATTCCAGTTTGCATCAAAAAGAAATCACAAAGCATACAAAGAAATACAAAAGTGTGGCCCATTCAAATGAAAGTAAATAGGGGCACCTGGGTGGCTCTGTCGGTTAAGCATCTGCCTGGATAAAGATTATGTGCAGCCATCTGCTGACAGATTCATATGTTGTTTCCATAACTTGGTTGCTGAGGATAATGCTGCAGTAAACATGGGAGTACAGATATCTCTTCGATATCTGGTTTTCATTTCCTTTGGATATATATATTACAGTCCATATAGGAGAATTAGGATGGTGGCATAGGACAAGAACCTTATGCTAACCTCATTCCTCAAACACAGCTATATAATTATAAAATCATTCTGAACACCCAGGATATCAAGCTGAGAATGGAGAGAAAAAACTACACAACTAGGGGGAGAAAAGGGGCTACATCGTGGAAGGTAGCCCATGCAGTGGTATGATTTGGGGGAGAAAACACTCACAGGTGCTGTGGAGGGGAGGGAACCCTGATCATGGAAAGTGGAGAGAGAGAGAAAACAGCATGCAGGGGGTTGTTCAAGAAAAACAATTCCCCAAAACTGTTGACTGAGAAAACAAACCCCTTCACTGGGAAAACAAAGACTAAAGTTTTAGAAGTCTGCACCCTCGCCAGGTGGAGGCTGGCAGGTGTACTGATGCTCCTGTGAAGGAGAGCAGAGGCCTTGGAAACAGACAACACGCTCTGAGGATCCCCTGGGTTATGCTGGGAGAGACAGTTCCCCTTCTTGGAGTGCATTTGGGAGGGAAGGCACTGCCTCTCAGGGTGCAAAAGAGCCAATGGGCACCATTGCACCGCCCCATTCATTAACATACAAGCAGAGACACCTGCTGGGGGCAGCTAACCTGGATGCCAGCTTAAGCTATGTTTTACCATAAAATCCAAACCCTTGCACAGTCTTGCAACTGCTTTTCTGCCCCGAACTGTACCAGCCACAGCTCAGCAAGACACTCCCCCAGAGGATCAGTGCTGGTCTGTGGTCCCTAAAATTTGGAGCTTTGAAAATCAGCTTCACACCTGAGATAAAACATAGGAGCACTGTGCCACTGCCAGGCGGACAGTCCATGCACACACAGACAGGGTGACAGTTGAGAGGTCTGGCAGACCCCCAAAAGCAGAATGACCATAGCATGGGCTGGAGAGGGGTAAGTACAGATGAGAGAAGTTGTTCTATATGGGAGACGTTTCTGTGATTTGTCCCCCATAACTGCCCACCTGGACCTGCATGTACACAAGCAGGCTAAGAAATGCCATCTGTGAGACTCATGCTATGTGAATAACCTTGGGAGCCTGATTATTTAATATTCAGGCCCAGCTAGTAACTGCTAGATATTTATCCAAAGGATACAAACATAGAGGTTCGAAGTGGCAAGTGCATCCTGATGTTTATAGTGGCAATGTCCACAATAGCCAAACTATGGAAAGATCTCAGATATCCATCAACAGAGGAATAGATAAACAAGATATGGCATGCACACACACACACACACACACACACACACACACACACACACACGCTGAAATATTACACAGCCATCAAAAAGAATGAAATCTTGCCATGTGGATGGAACTAGAGTATATGACATTAAGCGAAATAAGTCAGTCAAAGAAAGGCAAATACCAAATGATTTCACTCTTATGTGGGATTTAAGAAACAAAACAGATGAACAGAGGGGATGGGAAGGAAAAATAAATTAAGATGGGATGCAAACCATAAGAGACTCTTAACTCTAGGAGACAAACTGAAAGTTGCTCGAAGGGAGATGAGTTGGGGGATGGGGTAACTGGGTGATGGGCATTTAAGAGGGCACTCGATGTAATGAGCACTGGGTGTTATATGCGACTGGTGAATCAATAAATTCTACCTCTGAAACTAATAATACAGTATATGTTAACCTAATTAAATTTAAATAAAAACCATTGTTTAAATAAAATAAGGGCACCTGAGTGGCTCAGTCAGTTAAGTGTATGCCTTCACCTCAGGTCATGATCCTAGGGTCCTGGGATTGAACCCCACATTGGGCTCCCTGTTCAGTGGGAAGTCTGCTTCTCCCTCTCTCTCTGCCTGCTTCTCTGCCTGCTTATGTGCTCTCTCTCTCTCTCTCTCTCTCGCTCTCTTTCTCTTTCACAAATAAATAAATAAAATCTATTATAAAAATAAAATAAAGTACATTCTCTGGCCTCTAGGTCAGAACTGGCCCTTCAGTTCTGGACACCAAGAACCACAAATCTTCTCTCACATCCGCTCCTGCTCCAGGCTGGGCTGGCCCCCAGGAATGGAATCTGGGAGGGGAGGCAGGACACACACAGCCCAGGCTCCTTGAAAATATAAAAACATGATAACATAGAACCATTGCTTCCTCCAAACTTCACATGGGTGAACAAATGTTTACAGACCCTTTTATTTGCTCTATAAATATGGCCCTTATGGGACGGTCAGTTGGAAGTCTCCCCTGAGGGGAGGAGGCTTCACTCAGGCCTTTCAGTCAGGACTCCAGCTTGGCTGTTTCCACCAGGCTTCCCCCAGCTAACGACACTGAATGTTATAAGTACCCAATTTGATCTAACTTTGCCTTATTCTCATTTATTGCCCATTATTACCTCATCTCTGTGTAGATTTCTTTCCTTCTCTGCTTCTATTAGGTTTCTATAATAATAATAATAATAGTTTTTGTGCCTTTTCGAAACTGAAACACGGCTGTGGTGAATCTTTTGTTCAGAACAGAAGTGAACACAGTAGAGACATCTTTAAAATTAAAAGGTTTTGTAAGTAAGTAGACAGTGATGTGGGAAACAAAGGCAAAAGAAAAAATTAAATTCCCTTACTACTTACAACCCATTGACAAGGTCCTTGAAACAGGCAGAGTGACATTCCTCTAGGAACTCAGCTGCCTCAATGTTAATACTTTGCTAAGGGCAAGAGGCAATCTTAACCCAACCCCTCAGGATCCTGCAAGTCTATTTTAACATATAAAAATTCCTTGGGGTGGGACGCCTGGGTGGCTCAGTGGGTTAAGCCGCTGCCTTCGGCTCGGGTCATGATCCCAGGATTCTGGGATCGAGTCCCGCATCGGGCTCTCTGCTCGGCAGGGAGCCTGCTTCTCCCCTCCCCTCTCTGCCTGCTTGTGTGATCTCTGTCTGTCAAATAAATAAAATTTAAAAAAAAAAAATTCCTTGGGGTGCCTGAGTGGCTCAGTGGGTTAAAGCCTCTGCCTTCGGCTCAGGTCATGATCCCAGGTCCTGGGATCCAGCCCCGCATCTGGCTCTCTGCTCCACAGGGAGTCTGCTTCCTCCTCTCTCTCTGCTTGCCTCTCTGCCTACTTGTGATCTCTGTCCGTCAAATAAATAAATAAAATCTTTTTTTAAAAAATTCCTTCAGGGACGCCTGGGTGGCTCAGTTGGTTAAGCGGCTGTCTTCAGCTCGGGTCATGATCCCAGCGTCCTGGGATCAAGTCCCACATCGGGCTCCTTGCTCGGCAGGAAGCCTGCTTCTCTCTCTGCCTCTGCCTGCCTCTCTGTCTGCCTGTGCTCACTCTCTCTCTCTCTAACTAATAAATAAATAAAATCTTAAAAAAAAAAAATTCCTTCGGAGGGAGCCCTCCTACACTGTTGGTGGGAATGCAAGCTGGTGCAACCACTCTGGAAAACAGCATGGAGGTTCCTCAAAACGTTGAAAATAGAGCTACCCTATAACCCAGAAATTGCACTACCGGGTATTTACCCTAAAGATACAAATGTAGTGATCCGAAGGGGCACCCAAATGTTTATAGCAGCAATGTCCACAATAGCCAAACCATGGAAAGAACCTAGATGTCCATCAACAGATGAATGGATAAAGAAGGTGTGGTATATATATACAATGGAATACTATGCAACCATCAAAAGAAATGAAATCTTGCCATTTGTGATGACGTGGATGGAACGAGAGGGTATTATGCTGAGTGAAATAAGTCAATCAGAGAAGACACTTACCATATGATCTCCCTGATATGAGGAAGTTGAGAGGAAACATGGGAGGGTTGGGGGTAGGAAAAGAATAAATGAAACAAGATGGGATTGGGAGGGAGACAAACCATAAGAGACTCTTAATCTCACAAAAAAAACTGAGGGTTGCTGGGGGGAGGGGGGAGGAGAAAGTGGTTGGATTATGGACATTGGGGAAGGTATGTGCTATGGTGAGTGCTGTGTAGTGTAAACCTGGTGATTCACAGACCTGTACCCCTGGGGCTAATAATACATTATATGTTAATAAAAAAAAATTTAGGGGCACCTGGGTGGCTCAGTGGGTTAAAGCCTCTGCCTTCAGCTCAGGTCATGATCCTAGGGTCTGGGGATTGAGCCCCGCAGGGGCTCTCTGCTCAGCTGGGAGCCTGCTTCCTCCTCTCTCTCTCTCTGCCTGCCTCTCTGCCTACTTGTGATCTCTGTCAAATAAATAAATAAAATCTTTTTTAAAAATTAAAAATTAAAAATAAATAAATTTAAATTTTTAAAAAAAATTCCTTTGAAAGCTTCCTCTACCCCCCTCCAAGATACATGTTGGCAATCATCCTCCAAGTATATGTCTCACTGATAATATATCAGAAAAGTTTCATGAGTGAGACCTTTACTAAACAGTAATAAACAACCTTTTCCTAGCAATAGCTAGCTCCCTCGGGACCTTAGAAACCTTGTTTCCAAAATACCTAGGAGGCTTGAGCTGCCCCTAACCCCCTCCCAACTTGAAAATATATAATCAGTCACTGGTCACAACCCCAGCACAGCTCTTTCTGCAGGCAGGTCCTGCCCCCATGCTTTAATAAAATTACCTTTTTGCACCAAAGACATCTCAAGAATTCTTTCTTGGCCAATAGCTCCAAACCCCAACCTTTCCTGCATGGGGATATGCATTAGAGGGAAGTATGGATGGCTCCCAGGTAACCTTGTTAAGTAAGTGGATGTGTCAGTCACTAACACATGTAAGAACAGAGGAGGAAAGTCCTGGCAGGAGATAAGGGAAGGGTGTAAAATCATGAGCTTGGTTTGGGGGAGGATGTACTTAAGGCTTGTCCAAAACAGGTGAGTGGATATGTTCAATAGAGAGTTCAACATATAGGTGTGGTGCTCAGAGTTTGCATTATCTTTCAATCTGATTATCATTAGATAATGATACGTTATCTACGTTATCTAATTTTGGATACCTGTATATATGTAAAATAAAATTGTTTACATTATTTAGAACTTTTGTCTGATTGGTCTTGTAGTTTCTCATAGAGATACACTAAAAATCTTACATTATGGGGCGC
>RCUC01131988.1:0-28280 GCA_003697995.1 Taxidea taxus jeffersonii | reverse complement strand
GGGCTCGATCCCAGGACCCTGGGATCATGACCTGAGCCGAAGGCAGAGGCTTTAACCCACTGAGCCACCCAGGCGTCCTGGCTCTATTTCCAGGAAGGCATCCTCTAGCATCTATTTCCAATTCCCTACTTTGATGTGGGTACCCCTCAGGTCTACAACTCCCTAGGGAGGGCTAATTTCCCACTCCAGTAGTAAGTCAGTTCCTTCTGAAGAAAGGCTACTGTCTCATTTTCACAGTCCAGGTTTGAATTTTATTCTGAGTTTGGCATTTTAGTTAGGGAGTATTTCTAACAGTGCTCTTTATTTCCCCTGTATTGGCCTGTATATATTTTCTATCTTCTGTAATTTATTAAAACTATATTTTCTAGAGATCGATCCTAAAGGAATCTACCTACCCATTCAATCAGGAATGAGGTGTAAGTTACTCGGCACAACACCCAACAAACACATCTTAACACTCAGTATCTTCTTCCATAAGCTAAAGTACAACACTATACCCTGCAACTGAGATCACTATAAATACCTTTCAGATGCTCAAGTAAAGACATTAGTATCCTCAACCATCTCTTATTTGCATCCAGGACAAGGCTTGTTACTTAGCAGGTGATCAATGCTCAATGAATACTGGACCCCAGCAAGTAAGAATTCAAATCATTAGAAACATAATTACTATCACAGGTAATACGTTTCTTTGGCTCCCTTCACCACCTTTACATAAGCATCAGTTTCAGAATCTCATTAAGAATGGGAGAAGCTAGGGGAAATTAAGTTACGATTTTAAAAGTTCATCTGAATAAACGGTTAACAATGCAAATACATTTCAAAATGTTCCCGAGTCTAACATTTAAGTCCATTTCTAAACTTGTTTTCCCTGTAGTTTTTTCTGCCTTAGTTTTCAAAGTAGAAAATCACTTTGAAAATGGTCATTCTGTTACTGTATCACATTTCACATCCTAGCTCTTACACATATGCATACCCATCTGCATGGGTCTGTGCATAAAATGTCCTTTGAAGGACATTAGAAAAAGACAAAAAGAACTAAAATTATGAGACCCAAAGTTTTACCTTTAGTTCACTTAAACATTTTTGCTCCATTGATTTTTATCCACCAAATGGATATAATTAATCCTAATACGTTATCAGGACCACAGGGTGGGGGTGAGGGTGAGGGACAGCACAGCTAGCAGTGCAGTCTGGAAAAAAAATGAAATTTCTATCCACACACATAGTCACAAAAATCTTCATACTCCTTTTGTGCATAATAAATTGTCAAGTTAAGACTCAGTGACAATGCATTAATTCAAATGACTTCAATTTCATGTTTTCTTGTAATCTTGAGAAGGTAGAAGCATCATGTAGACTTATCTCCCCAGCCCCTCTCCCTCTACCATTTCTAATCACTCAAGAAGAACAGAGATCTAAGAAATGGATTAGTAGACTATTAGTGGTATTATGTACCATTACTTAAAGCACCATGCTAATAAAGCCATGGTTCTAAGACTAATCTCTGCAAAGGCCAATTTGCTTACATTTGTCCCAAGGACCTGGGCCGTATTCCTCTACTAATTGCAGACAGCTTTTTTATTGTGTGTCCCACCCGTCACAAGACAGGGGGTTGGCAAGGTGGTAAACGACTAAAAACAAAACTATCTTCATTAATGGGGGAAAAAATAACCCTAGCCCCACATATAATGGGTTAAAAAATCTTACCCATAAAGAAAAAAAAAACAAAATTTTTGACCCCGTGTTAAATGTATTTCAAGTCTCAAATATAGGTTGACAGTAACATTTGACTCCTGAATTTCAGAAGTGCCTAATACATTCTCCACAAAACTACATACAGTCAAGGCCCTGCTGTTACCCAATCTGTGCAAAAACTGTTAATTCCATACATCCTTTTATCTTTTTAATAAATATCTATGCACCAGTTTTTAAATATTTGCCATTAGTTATTTGGTCCAGAATATTGTGAAAAATTCAGCTAGGAAATTATCCAAAAACTGTATTCTGTATTTTTTTTTTATTTTTCAAACAGCAAGTGTCCACATTTAAAATGCAGAATCTGCAAATATAGTCTAATAATCCAATTAAAAATAAAACAAAACAGCTTCCTTTAGTATCACAATACATAAAATGGTATTCTAAACCCCAAGTGGCAAGGTTAACTACATGACAACAATGCCAGAAGCTGTAAAACTCAGTAAACCACTTAATGAATAGGTCAGTTTAAAGAACAGATCTATGTTCCATGACTATGCATGAAACGAGCTTCCACTGTATTATAAAGGCTCAGCAATTCATTCATTTCATAATATGGGGTCAAGCAAGATTTTTATTTTTACAATGACAATTGTAAAAATGCATTTAAACAAACAGAAGTCCTCCCGATTGTTTAAAAACAATTCTATTTGGAGGGTAAAATATATTAAAACACAGACTTACCAGATTTCAATTGTCAGGCTGCTGACTACTGATGTGAAAGTTTGTATTTAAAAATATCACAAACATCTTTAACAGTGAAAATTTCAATGTGATAAGTTCCATTGCAAAGCAATTTTCACCTGAGTAGATTTTGAAATTTAGTGCTCATATATTTGGGGGGAGGTGGGGAAGGAAAAACCCACTTGTATAAGATACTGAGTTTAGAGTTGATTCTTTCACACAGATAACCCAGGGGGTTGAAGAAACATCTGTTGTGACCTTCCCAGGACACATGATGCCTCTCTTTCTCCTGGAAATTTGTTCTGACATTATGAATTCTCAGTATCCATAATATTTCCATTTAGTTACCCATCCAAGCATAGCAACCCAATTCATTCAGTTTTATACAACAGTGTCTACATTATATACATGTTTAATTATCAATAGGAAATAGAAAATAAAAATTTACAGTGACTGAGAAAGGGTCAGAAAATGGGATAGGAAAAGTAATACTGTATAATCAGAATATCCTATTATCCTACCAGTTTTAATGACAGGGTTTTTCCTTTATTAGTTGAAATACAAAGAAGGCATAGGGGATCCCAGGAAAATAACACTATATATCAGAAAATTCAACGTGCTCCACCATCAGGATTTCCATCACACATTTAATTTCTTCTGTACAATTTTTATAAACGTGTTTTTCTTTTCAAAATCATCAGATTTCCAGATTAAATTCAGCACTACACAGTATGCCCTTGAAGTAAAATGAGGTTACCTGCTTTATTTGGATACCAAGTTCCCTTCCAGACAGCATTAAAATAAAGACAAGACTACACAGATAAAATCCAGTATAATTCAAATCCAACAATGAAAAATTTCCCCCATATTGTTGCAAAATTCGTTCTACTGAAATGCTTTGCTACAATAATAAAAAGCATACATTACATATAAAAGATACCAGTGTACTAAAAAGTGACAGAAGTGGACTAGCAAATCCTTCAAAGCACATTATTATATAAATGACTAGCATTTAAAAACATTTCTCCTATAAAATGTAGGTCATATACATTTATAAATTGGCGGTTTTATTTCTAAAGCAGTGATGTGTGTGTTCAAATAGCTGTTCTGTACAGTATAATATCTACTCAATTCAAACTACAATAGGTTTGTCTTTCTTTGTATTGAAGTTGAATAAATTCATCTGATCAGCTGAGAAATCAAGCTTGAAAAATAAGTATCTAAAAATCAAAGTAGAAATTTTAGAATTATTGAAATGTAGCTACGAAATATGAAGAGAACTATTTCACAATGGAGCTGAAGTCACCTCAAAACTTATGGGCTTGAATCTAAAACAGAAACAAATATTAAAATCCAAAGCAAACCACAAAGTTAGGTAGCGGTATAGAAGCAGGAAAAAAACAAAACAAAACAAAACAACACACCCCCTTCCTTCAGTGTGATGGGCACTAAGTTTTGCGGTCTTCCTCCATCTTGCAGAAGAGTGGTAAGGCCATTCAATGCTTAGTGAAAGTGAGTACAGATGAAGTCAGATTTAGCCTGTCTCCCCTGCAACTTCAATTATGCTGTGTAAACAGTGTTATGTTCCAACAGGAGGAACAATGGAATTTGCTTATAAAAACCGATTAAAGAGAATCATTATTAAATGAAATAAGGATAATTAATAACTCTGAAATGTTTTTAGAACTTTCCTGATGCTACTTGTAAAGTTAGCACTGCTATGTATTATTGCTTACATACAGTACAACATCATATGCCTTCTAACATAAAGCAGTACTGTGATTTGTTTGTACATATTTACAGATTCTTAAAAACAAGCTGTAAAAACATTACATACTTTCAGACAATACAAATTAGCACATTGGTACTCACTTCAAAACAAATGGAATGCATAACATTAATAAACATCATAAAGGAAGACTCACATAAAAGTCCTTGATTGTCAAGACACGTTTATATATAAACTCTAACTGTGCAGAATTAAAGATTCAATCATAGGTACATCCTTATTTGATGAACCGTATTTACAGCATGGTATTGCATAAAAAAATAAAATAATGTTTACAGGGTTTTACTTTTTTATCCATTGGATTAAAGAAAGCAACAAACACAACAAGAAATGTTTGTCTGCTTTAGTTTTGTTTCCTACCAAAGTTTAAGTGAAAAAAAGGAAACATACGGTTTTATTTGCAGAATATAGCAAAAACAACTGGAAAATTATTTCCCTGAAATAAAGCAATTTGAAACGGAAAAAGTTTAAATTAAATTGCAGTGTCAAAAAGTTTCTCATTGATTATAATAGTGCTTCTTCAAGTAATTATACTGTGAAAAAAACAAGTTCTACTTTAAGATGTTCTATGTCTAAGAAATGTAGTACTACAGTAATGCCTACTTTTAAAGTTTCCCGGCTTTTTTTTTTTTTTTTTTTTAAACAGCCCTTTAAAAACTCAAATTGGTAAAATGAAAGAAGCGGCGAAAGATCTAACCTAGCTGGCACTTTGCAAGTTTCTCTCCCCTGTGGAAATGTAAGCCTACCCTGAGCACAAGACCTCTTTTGCCTCTCAGCAAGGGAAAATTACCCGACCACTGACAGTCCTCAGCCAGAGCTAAAAGGATGGGTTCCTATAGTATCAAGTAGAAAATCTGCAAGTAGATCCAAAAGATTTAAGAGCCACTCAAATATTCTGAACCAAATGAAATATGTGTACAATAAGATGTTAAAAAAAAAAAAGAAAACTTTTAGAAGATGTTTAACAGATATTCCCTCATCTAACACGAATCTGTTTCCAATCTTCAAACATAAGAATAGGTCCTAAGTGAAAAAGCATACCTCACTCACACGACCAAAAGTTCAATGGTATAAGAGCATATTTTAATAGAACAATTGGCTCACTGAGAGAAATGAGAAACACAAATTGCAAAAGGGTATCTCATATCCTCAATATTCTGAACTATAGCAGCACAAAAGGCTACTTACTTTTACTATTAATGCCCAGATAGAAATGAAGTAAGTGTCTATACCCAAGTGGGGAAACCCAAACTGCTGAGATGTTTATCATATGATGATAATACAAGGTAACTCTGGTAGGCGTTGGAATTTCACAGTTAAGAGAGGGATGACTACTATACTTAAATGGTGAATCAGTAAATTATGCCAAAGTATCGCTTTTCTCAAAAATGCTTATAATGTGGTAGAAAAGTCTGCCATTATGTATATTTAAAGAAATGTGTTGAAGACAGGAATGCAACACCTGCACTTCTGCTTGCATAACTACCATTTGCAAAGGCCTTCCTTCCTTCCTTAGCTTACCCTAGCTGCTCAACAGTAGAGTCACATTCTAAACTCTGTGCTGGTGATGTTAAAACAAACAAAAAACTGGATATTGTACCAAGAACCACATCAAATTGTTAATAGAACAAAATTTTTGACCAGATTCAAAATAAAAAATCAACCCAGGAAATAAAGGCCTATTACCAAATAGTAGTATGAGAAAAATACAAATGCCTATATAGGATGAGCACAGTTTCATCTTTAACATCTCACCTGAACAAAGCCTTCTTTGCAACTGTGTGAGGTTTAACACAACACACACCATTCTTAGAAGTCAAAAATGGCAGAAATTAAATATCTACTTCAAAGAAGTCTAAAATTCTTGAAAAATCTGGCAGCAAAGAAAGCTGTCAAATAGGAAAATTAATATTTCAAGCAAAGCTTAATAACCAAAGTACAGACGAAACCACATTAAACATAATTTATACTCATTATCATAAAACATCAAAGTATTCAAAATAATGTAAAAGATGTTAAGGGTGGATATTTTCTCTGTTCCCTTTCTTTAGGGGAACACTCTTGGGATAATATTAAATAAAAGAAAAAATAATTTAAATGTATAACATTCTATACTGAAATAAAGACTGCAGATCTACAGGGCCAATATAAATGTTAAAGTGGAAATTAGCAACAATAAATTTTCACCTTCCAAGGATATTAATTTTCGATTATCACTGGTGCTACACATCAGTATGTGCATTGTGACGAGGTTGTTGGAAATAAAATAAAAAGTTGGGACAAATTAAAGAGGATAATAATATCAATAGAACTAATGTTATTTTCCAAAAATTGTAACTGTCCAATGTGTAACTCAAACCATCATTCTTTAGAAAAGCATATATACGTGTTTATATAAAAGCACTATTTATTGTACCATGCTGTATTATTTTAAGACAAAGTATAAAAAAAAAACATTCGTGGTATAAGGATAAAGTCTGTAGTTTATTTAGATTTTGAAATGCAACAAAAAGTTTCCGATCACTCATCTAGCTGAAAAAGAAATTTAGTTACTAGAATTAGTAAACACTTTTGGTTTGTAAAATTGTAATGAGCAGTGTTCATTAAAAAGTAATTCAAGATAAAATAAGCAATTAAAATGCCCATTTCTTTAGTTTCTCTGGATACTGTTTAATTATCCAATCTATCAAGATTCTAGAAAGAGAAGGATTAAACCAGGTTTTACAGTTCCAAAGATACCCAATTTCTTTTTATTGCCAAAAATTAAAATAGTCAATTATGAGATGATTATGACACAACCATATCAAACCTAAAAATCTAATTTTTTTCTACTTTGAGAAATCAAAAATACCAAATAGATTCTAAGTGCTCTATGTTAACTGAAGTGTATATGTAAAGTAAAATACAATTAAGCTTTAAAACGTGGAATATACATTTTGTGTAAGCATTATGTTCTTGGGAATGTAATCTACAGAATATCTTTTTACTAAAACTTCAAAACCTTGATACCTGCACATGAAAAATCATAAAAAATATCTAAGTACAACTGTACAAAGAAACTGACACCAATATGCATACTTCCATAGAGAAGTGAATGCTTCAACAGTTATGTATTTTGGTAAAAGTTCTGAAAGTATGCATATTTTAAAAGTAATTAGGCTTTTAAATAGTGGAATCTTAGACTATCAGATTTTTATTACTTTTTTCTCAAAAAAAACCCCAAAAACATGTCAATATAATGCAAAATGAAAATCAAGGGTATATGGCATATCATTCTTTTTAAAAGGTGTTTTCTTGGTTTCTTTTTTCTCCCTACAGGACACACTAATTTATTTAAGCCATAATCTCTTGACATTTAAACTTTTAAGTTCACTCTGTCTGTAAAGTATACTCAGATTCCCTGCTGAAGTGCAATGACTATGCTGAAAAACTTAGAAACAGTATGAGTAAATTCCACACAATTACTAATCTCCTAAGAATGTACAAGGTTATCAGTTAGGAAACAATTGTGCGAAAGTCTTTTTTTCCTTTTAAACTTGGTGTAGGTGGAATAGCAAGTTTCTGTTCTAAAACAAGTAATGCATTGCTTCTATAAAGGTGACAACATGTAAGGCAGTTCAAAGAATGCTGACTAACCAAACAAAATGCAGTTATTGGATTATCTTGCTATTCATATCAGCTTAACTTGTTTTAACGCATTGCTCTTAAATCTGTACAGCACTCCATTTTACACAGAGTAACCCCACTCTTGATTAATCTGTTCTAAAGTGCCAGTATTATTTACACATTTTTTTAGCCAAAAGTCTGGCCAGTTGTGGCATCAGGTGAAGATGTCATCCCAGCTCTATTATCATTTACATTCACCAAGGGAAATTCTGGAAATTCAGCACTTGTCCCTGGTCCCCGAAGGTTCACCTGTCCATTGGCAGTGCTAAATTGAGTAGCTATTCCAGCTCTTGATCCATGATATGGAGCACGGAAGGGCTGTTCAAAGGAGCTCATTTGGTAAGCTTGATGGACAGGCTGAGCCTCAGCTTTTTTCTGAGAAGTCACTTGATCCAAAAAGTCCTGTGTTGATGTGGCAGAAGCATGGTTTGTCTCATCACCTGAAAAGGGAAACGAGTGCTGTGAATCACCAACTATTAGTCCAAAGTGGGACTTATCTGGAGTTGTTCTTAGTGGAGAATTCATTCCTGATCGAAAGCTGTTGATGGGCATGGCTGCATAGACTTGCTTGTCTATGGAAGAGAATGCTGGCTGATTTGGAAGGGTCTGGTTATCAGTCACAAAGTTAAGGCTCGGGCTATTCAAATAGGCATCATTTTGGCTAGTTCTGTCCAAAGCCTGCTGCAGAAACTTTGAGTATTCCTGCAACATGTTGGCTTTATCTGATGAGGATGCTTGGGAGCTTGATCCAACATTCTCTGCCTGGGTGACCTCAGGAACTTCTGAAGAATTTATTGATATGCTAGAAGTCACCTCAGTGTCCGCAACACTGAAGGATATCTCATGCTGTCCATTAGCTTTATGGGAGTAATGATCCAAGAGAGTCTGCAGTACCTCATCTGGAATAACATTTTTGTCATGGTTACTCTTAATCTCCACATTCAATGCCTGTGAATCTAGTATGGACGCCGTAGTACTTTCATCAATGACACTTGCCACAGCTGCTTGTGTTACAGAAGGCTGAGAAGCTATAGTACCCACATTCAGCGCATATTCCCTACTATTGTTACTTGCTGCTTGAAGATACCGCTTCTTCTTCAAAAATTGCATGGCATCATCATAATTAGTGCTACTGTGCACAGGTTTACTGGGCCCCTCTTGCAAATTATCAACCTGATCAATGTCTGCATTGCCTTCTGAGTCCAGCAAAGCTTGTTTATCCACTAGTTCAAAAGCATACTTTGAAACTTTGCTCTCTTCATATGTGGATAAAGGCGAAATTGTTTGATTTTGCTCCAGTGGCTGTTTCAGACTTCTCTTACTATTAATTTTTTTGAGAACCAACTTAGGTGGATGTATTTCTCCTGATGCATCTTCTAAATGTGATCCCCCAACAGAAGAATGTGGCATTTCAACAGCATACTCCGCTACCATATACTCATCTTTTACTTTAGTACTTGAAGAATAAAGAGGCAAGTAATCATTTTTGTCTTTCTTCAGGTCAGACTTGTCCAAAGCACTCTCTTTGTCCATCCCAGATGATTTTTTCTCAGTTTTCTGCCTTTTCTTTTTTGGCAGTGAGTTATCTTTTGGTGATGTAGAAAAGCCAGAATCTTCCTCAGATGTCAGAAGGCCACCTTTGATGGCACATCTGTTTAGTTTTTTGTCATGATTTTCATGGCACATACGTTTATGTTTCAATACACGATCTGTTCTGGAAAAATACTGTCAAATTCAGATTTTGGCAGTCAGTTTTTTGTTTTAGTTTGTGTTTTTCGTCAAGCAAGAAAAGAAAAGAAAAAAGTAATTAATATGAAGGTAGATATAAGTATAATAAAATAAGAAATTCCAAACTAATTTTTTCAGCCAGTTGTCTATTATCAGCAGCAGCGGGGAAGTTCTTCCCACAGTTCTAGTAGCAACATTTTTAATTTAGTTTAACAGAATTATTTTATGATCTTAACTAGGATAGAAGAATTTCAATGTCTATCATACCTCAACAAAGTGATTAAAAAAAATAACAAACCCAAAACAAAAACAAACATTTCAAACCACCCCTTACCTGTAAACAGTATTCACACTGGTAAGGTTTTTCTCCACTATGAGTTCTCTTATGCCTTTCCATGTGATATTTTTGTATGAATCTCATACCACATTCATCACAGCGAAATGGTTTCTCACCTAGTACATAATATAGAAAGTTTAAAACAAAACAAATATTGTAAAATAATGAATTACCTTACCACAAAAATCTCTAAATAAATGGCTCTTAAAAACTGCCATACTTTGTGGCGCCTGGGTGGCTCAGTGGGTTAAAGCCTCTGCCTTCGGCTTGGTTCATGATCCCAGGGTCCTGGGATCAAGCCCCCCATCGGGCTCTCTGCTCAGCGGGGAGCCTGCTTCCCTTCCTCTCTCTCTGCCTGCCTCTCTGCCTACTTGTGATCTCTGTCTGTCAAATAAAACAAACAAACAAACAAACAAACCCCAGCCATACTTTGCTCTTTTTAAATGACAAAAACTTTGCTCCTAAATTAAATGTATCATCCAATGTGATTTGTAAAAAATATTTTGCTTTGGGACGCCTGGGTGGCTCAATTGGTTAATCAGCTGCCTTTGGCTCACGTCATGATCCCAGCATCCTGGGATAGAGTCCTGCATGGGCTGCTTGCTCAGCAGGGAGCCTGCTTCTCCCTCTGCCTCTGCCTGCCACTCTGTCTGCCCGTGGTCACTCTCTCTGACAAATAAATAAAATCTTTAAAAAAATTTTTTTTGCTTTACAAAAACAAAAGATTGGCATGTGCCATTGGAAAGAAAAGGCTGAAGGCAGGCATACTCAGTTTCCCTACCTTTCTATTATGTGTGTACATAACATACTCTTTCCATGGAGACCAGCAGTACCAGGAACTTACAGCAATGTGAACACTGTTTCAGCAGAGTAGCTAATGCTTTACATCTTTTTTATTTAATCATATAAAATAATGTTTTAGAAAATTCTTTGAAAAAAGAAAATGTTACCCATATAATAGTTCAACCCAACTCTTGGGTACACCTTTTCAATTCTTCATTTCTTTTCAACAATTATTTGTGGTTAAATGAAATCTGAATCTTAGGAAATATTCTTAAAAATCTAATTTATTAAAACATAAAAAGAACTTAAATTAGAGACTAAATTTCAAAAGGCGAGTTTATACTTATCCTTTTCCTCAACCCAAACCAGCATTTCTCATGTCCTTTTGGGGAATGAATCAATCTGAGTACTGCTAATCAGATACACAACTCCTACCTCCACCCCCTCCATTTTATTTTTTTAAAGTTTCATAAGGACTGATTAGCTGTAAGGAACCATTACTATGAAGATCTAGAATAGTTTTTACTGATAAAACCACAATAAACAGAAGGGTGTGACAATAAGTTATCTTGAATAATACTTTTTTGGGAAGCTACTGTTTCATACATTCAACCAAATCTTACTGAATACTTGCCCTCTCTACCCATAACTCTGCTGTAGATTAACAGTATAAGATCCATTACTTGGCCTCAAAGAGTTTAAAATGTTATTGGGAAAACAAGATACACACATTATAAAGAGACAACTAATAAACTATGTCCAGCTCTAGTTTACCTTTACAACATTTTACCTCACTACTTCTCCTCTTAGAAAACTTTTCCTCTAGCCATCAAAATAACCACCATCTTGTGCTTTTCTACCTCTGCTGCTGATTCACACTGCTCCTTCAGTCAAGAATGCCCACCTAGGGGTTCCTGGGTGGCTTAGTCAGTTGAGCATCTGACTCTTGATTTTGGCTCAGGTCATGACCTCAGGGTCGTGGATTGAGCCCCATGACGGACTCCACACTCAATGTAGTCTGCTTGAGAGTCTCTCTCTCCTCTCCCTCTGCCCATCCCTCCCTGCTCCGACTCTCTAAAATAAATAAAATATTTCTTTTTAAAAAGAATGCTCACCTCTGTGTGTTCAAGGTGCCACATTTCCTTCAAGTCCCAACCCATATCCTCCGGGATGCTTTGCCCCACTCTTCCAGGGGAAAAGTATCTTTATCTTTTCTAAATTTCCACAGAACGTCATCTGAGCCTCTCCTATAGCTCTCATTACTATTACTGTCATCTCAATAATTATTTTATACATCTCTACTCTACCAGATCACATTTCTTTTGGTCTGAATCTGAGTCTAAATTATCTTCACATAACTCAAAATACTTTGTGCAATTTTCAAATGCCAAGTGAGTAACATAAATGATTATTATAGTGGATTACTATTGGAAAAATGTTACTGAGCTGGTATGATTTAGAAAAGCTTCTTGCAAGTGTTAGAATTTAAAGTTAATAGCACCTTTTTTTTTTAAAGATTTTATTTATTTGACAGAGAGAGACAGAGTGAGAGAGGGAACACAAGCTAGGGGACTGGGAAAGGGAGAAGCAGGGAGCCCGATGTGGGATCATGACCTGAGCGGAAGGCAGATGCTTAACAACTGAGCCACCCAGGTGCCCAGTGAATAGCACTTTAATTTTTTTTTAAATTTTTTAAAAACATTTTATTTACTTACTTGAGAGAGAGAGAGAGTGAGAGAGAGAGCATGAGATGGGAGAGGGTCAGGGGAGAAGCAGACTCCCCGCTGAGCAGGGATGCAGAACTCGATTCCAGGACTCCAGGATCATGACCTGAGCTGAAGGCAGTAGCTTAATCAACTGAGCCACCCAGGCCCCTGAATAGCACTTTTAAAGAGCATGTGTATGTCATTAAGGCCAAAGAAAGAAAATGTAGTAGAAAGTAACAAAGAAACTTAAGAATTTAGTTACTGTGAACTGTCCAGGAGAAATGGTGCCTAAGAAGAGAATTTAATTTGGTGACAATTACTTGAAACTTTAAAGACTGCAACTTCTGTTTAAAAAAAAAAAAGGAAAGGAAAGAAAAAAGAATGTGATTTCTGTAATTGCTATGGAGCAGTTGCTATGGTAGCAATTATATGCTACCGAATTTTAGAGCTGGAAGAACCACAGGAACCCCAAAGGCTCATGGTGGTGTGGCAAATGGCTCTAAGCATGCCACCTAGACTTTAGGACAGAGTAGTTCCACTTCTGTACACTGGGGTTTTAAGTAAGGCCTCCAAGAGTTCAGAGGCTAGAAGAGCTTAACACAACTAATGGAAGCCACTTATTTCACAAAAAAAGAAATACTGAAGTTCAGAAAAGTCAAGGCACTTGGCCAAAGGATTAGTCAAGTGAATAACTAATGAAGCAATGGAAGCTGGGCAAGAAGACTACTTTTGTGTGTGTGTGTTTAGAACGCATTTTTCTTTTCTTTTTTTTCTTTTTTTAAGATTTTATTTATTTGACAGACAGAGATCACAAGTAGGCAGAGAGGCAGGCAGAGAGAGAGGAGGAAGCGGGCTCCCCGCTGAGCAGAGAGCCTGATGCGGGGCTAGATCCCAGGACCCTGAGATCATGACCTGAGCTGAAGGCAGAGGCTTTAACCCACTGAGCCACCCAGGCACCCCTCTCTTCTTTTTTAAGAAGACCACTTACTAAGAAAGTTGGGAAGTGAAAGAAATGAAGGAAATAAGAAGCAATAAATTAGGAGGCAGGCAATCCATTCAAGAGGTAAGTATTGGTAAGGATGGGGAAACTGATTTATCTGAAGCCAGAAAGGAAGGAGCCAATGAAGAAGAGAAACGAAATACTAGAATAAACTGAAATATTATGGTTAATAATCAAACGACTAAATCTCAGAGGACCTAAGACGAAAAGGGAGGGTACAGGTTATATTTTAGAAAAAATAAATAATACTTTCATATTTTGAAATAGAGAATGTAGATGATAGAGCTTATCAAGGTTAGAAGTTAAAGTCATTTCTCAAAAGTGAGAAAGGATAGAGGAGAAAATTATTGACTGATTTGAATTCAATTAATTCTGCATAGTATTCATGGACTAGCAGACTTATTTTGTTTAAGATGGTTCACACTCTCCAATTAGATCTATAAATTTCTATAAATCTCAGAAATTGAGAACCTAATCCTAAAATTCATTTGGAAATGCAAGGGATAGAGAATAGCCAAAACAATCTTGAAAAACAAAAACCAAGTAAGACTCACACTTCCTAATTTCAAAACCAAGTACAAAGCTACAGTAATAAGTAAGATAGTGTGGTAATGGCATAAGAATAGACATACATACCAAAGAACAGAAATGAGAGTCCAGAAATAAACCTTTACATTTAAGGTCAACTGATTTTCAACATAAGTGCCAATACACTTCAATGGGGGAAAAATACTCTTTTCAACAATGATGCTGGGGCAAATTTGATTATCCACATGTAAAAGAACAGAGTTGGATCCCTACTTCAATCATATAGAAAACTTAACCCAAAATAGATCAGGGGCCTAAATGTGAGAAAACTATAAAACATTTAGAAGAAAACATAGAAATATCTTGACCCTGGATTAGGCAATGATTTCTTAAACATGACAGCAAAGTCCAATCAACCAAACAAAAAATACAATGTATTTCATAAAAATGAAAAACGTTTGTTCTTCAAAAAACACTACCAAGAAAGTAAAAAGGAAGAAAGGTAGCTGCTGTGGGAAATAGTCTGGCAGCCCCTCAAAATGTTAAACAAAGGATTACTACATGTCCCAACAATTCTACTCCTCTATACATATCCAAAAGAAAACGGACTCACTCAGATACTTGTACCTCAATGCTCATAGAAGCAGTATTCACAACAGCCAAAAGATGGAAACAACCCAGCGTCCATCAGCAGATGAATATATAGGTAAAATATGATATACACATACAATGATATATTATTCAGTCATAAAAAGAAATGGAATTCTAATACATGCTACGACATGGATGAACCTTGAAAAAATTATGCTAAATGAAAGAAGCCAGACACGAAAAGGACAAACACTGAATGATTCCACTTAGATAAGGTACCCAGAGCAGAAAACTCACACAGACCAAAGTAGAATAGAGGTTACTGAGGACTGGGAGAGGGAGGAAAGGAGAGTTATACTGTTTAATGGTTAGAGGTTTTTGTTTGACCACACAGTACTGTAAATATACTCATGCCACTAAATTCTATGCTTAAACATGATTAAAATAATAAACTTCCATGTTATTTTTTTTTTAAGTGAAAACAGCCCAGGGAAGGGGGAAAATTATTTGCAAATTATATATCTAACAAGGGCTGTACAACCAGTATATGAAATGAACACTTACAACTCAACAGTTAAAAAGACAAACAATCTAAGAATAGGCAGTGGGTCTGAACAGACATTTCTCTGAAGATATGCAAACAGGCAATAAGTACATGAAAAGATGCTCAACATTATTACTCATTAGGGTAATGCAAATCAAGACCACAATGAGATACCATTCACACCCAATAAGATAGTTAAAATAAGATAATTACAAATGTTACCATGGATGTAAAGAATCTGCCCATATTTTCAAGACCCATTTGTGGTTTCATCTTTTAGGTTACATCTGATACATTTCAGGTCATCCTGAGGTTCAGGTGACTATCAGTTTTCCCAACATCATTTACTGAGAAGTTCTACTTTTTGTGATCACTTGTTTATCAAAATCGTATACTAATGATTTCCATGGGTCTATTTCTAGACTTTCAATTCTATTCTATTTCATTGGTCTGACTATACATAAGCCAGAATGAAAACGTTTTAGGACTTCATTATATACTTTATCATCTGGTAGAGCTAATCCCCTTTCTTGTTCTTCCAGTTTGTTTTGTTTATCGATTTTCCATATTATTTCAGAATTATCTTGTTTAGTACTTGAGGGTGAGGAGAAAGGACAGCTGCCTGAAATTTTTATACTAACTTGCAAAAAACTGATATCCTTTATGATGTTGACCTTTCTCACCAAAAAAAGGTGGGGGGGGGGGATATGCCCTCCTCCCATTTAACCAAATTTGGTTTCATGTCCTCAACAGTGTTTTAATGATTTCTTCATACGGGATTTTCCCACATTTCTTCTTATTGATACTGTAAATGACGTGTTTTCTTCTATTATATCTTCTACTGTGAGTGTATACAAAGTATATGGTTTTCTACTTCATTAAATTTGTAAGTTTGCAGTAATTTTTCAGTTGACTCTCATGGATTTTTCAAGTATAAAATAATGTTGGTTGCAAAAATAGTTTTTTTTGCCTGTAATATTTTTCTTTTGTGTACTTTTGCTGGCTACTATCTCAAACATCATATTAAAAAGTAATAGTGATAATGTGTTCTATGTCTTATTCCTGACTCTGGCACTTTGGTATGTTTTTTTAATAAAAACAGAAAAATAAAATGACTGATACATATTTCAGCAAGAAAAATAAACACTTCAATGAAATTTCTTTAGAAGAAAATCCCTTGAGGGATTTTTCCCTTGAGGACCAGGGCCCCTCCACTAAAAAGAAAGACAACCTATACAGCATTTAAGTGATTTTAAGCATAGTTGAAATATAACAAGAAGTTTATAAATACTACTTACAATTCAGGAAAGCAGTAACATGGGGAGGAAAAAACAAGGTGTTCCACTAATGGTAATTTCTAATACCCAAGAGGCCTGGGATTTCTCTTCTAATTGCTGAGACCACAATTTCTTCCCACTGTGGTGTTTCTCCCTAGTAATTTTAACACTGCACACATTGAGCCTTTCTCTCATGTCTGATCGTTCTTCACAATTCTTTCCTTTAATTTCTGAGCTCTGATCAAAGTGGCCTTGAATTCCTAGAACTATCATGTTTTTTCTTTCCTTTAGGATCATTTTCTTCCAAAATTCCTCCCCAAACCACTTCTCTGTTATGATAGTGAATTGCAAAGTGCTAGATACTCAAGAAATGGTATCTACTGTTCTGATTAATAGGATGAAAGGGACAATTATTTTAATAATGAAGTCTTATAAAATCTAACCTATGACAAAATTCACATGGCCTATCTAGCAATATGTACTGGACAGTAGAAGGAATCATCCATCTTTAGTGAGTCATAAAAAAGGGTAGTTATGACAAAATTTACAACAATAAATATTACACTAACCAAAAAAGATCATGCACTACTGTGACAAGCATTATAAGTACTTAAAAATACAGGTTCTACAGCCAGACCAGCTGGGTTTTAATGCTGGTCCTCAGCATTTCATAACTGTAAGAAATTGAGCATGTTACTTAAACTCTTAGGACTTGATAATCTTATCTGTAAAATAAAAATATTAATAAAACATGCCTCAGAACCAAATGTTAAGTGAGATAACCTGTGGGAACTAATTTAAAAATGAAACCTGGTACACTTAATAGCTCAATAACTGTTAGGTATTAAAAACAGAAACAAAGAGGTTAATTAATAAATGATTATCACTATATTTACATACTGATTATAGTTACAACCCACTGGCTGGGCTATATATCCTAAATGTTTATTTATTTATTTTTTTAAATTTTTTAAAAAGATTTTTATTGTTAGAGAGAGCGAGCGAGCGAGCACCAGCAGACAGAGTGGCAGGCAGAGGCAGAGGGAGAAGCAGGTTCCTTGCCAAGCAAGGAGCCCGATGTGGGACTCGATCCCAGGACGCTGGGATCATGACCTGAGCCGAATGCAGCTGCTTAACCAAATGAGCCACCCAGGCGTCCCTATCCTAAATGTTTAAAACATCCTTAACTTACACGATAAATTTTGGAAAAGGAAAATAAGAATTATTGAAATAAATACATGGGCTAGTAATCATATACTCAGTTATTTCCTTAAAACTTTAGGGAATTTAATACATCTTTGGCATATAGTCCTTCCAGGAGGTTAAAAAGATCATTTATCAGTCTAAGAAGAATACATGTACAAGCATACCTCAGAGACACAGCAGGATTCAGTTCCAGACTACCACAATAAAGCAAATATTGTAATGACATGAGTCAAATGAATTTTGAAATTTCCCAGTGCATTTAAAAGCTATATTGATACTCTATTATAGTCCATTAACTGTGCAATAACACTGTGACTAAAAAGAGCACACCCCTTAATTTAAAAATATATTACTGCTAAAAAATGCTAACCATCACCTAAGCTTTCAGCAAGTTGTAATCACTCATCACCATAGCAAATATAATGAGAAAATTTGAAATGTGACTGAAATGAAGTAAGCAAATGCTATTTGAAAAATGGCACTAACAGACATGCATGATGCAGAGTTGCCACAAACCTTCTTTAAAAAAAAAATGCAGTATCTGTGAAGCACAGTAAAGCAAAGCACAATAAAGCAAGATATGCCTGTACTGTGCAGGAAACTATATTCTATAGGAAATAACCTGAGACTAAACTATAACCAATGAAGTATAAATTAGGTCATTACATAACAACTGTGAAGCTGCCACAGTAATACAAAGACATGTCAGTTAAATCAAACTGAAAACAAAACAAAACAAAAAAAACCCAGAAGTCTTAATTTGACTAATGAGAAAAGTAGCTTTTCTGGGTAGCAAAGTTTTAAAAACAACCTTTCCGGTAGAATAGAATGGCTTTCTTTCTCTAGAATGGAGGTCAGGGAGAAACTTCAATTCTTGCCATTTTCAACTTTAGAAACTGGCAGGGGTGCCTGGGTGGCTCAGCTGGTTAGGCTTATGCATCCTACTATTGCTGATTTCAGCTCAGCTCAGGAGCCTGCTTGAGGTTCTCTCCCTCCTTCAGCCTGCCCCCGCCAACTACCATGCCCCCAAACCTGTGTGTGCACTCCCTCTCTTAAAAACAAAAAAAAAGAAAGAAAGAAACATTAGCAATATTTGCCCATCTTAAAAAAGTAACAAGTTGGGGTAATCACCTTCCCCTACAGAAGAAAATTTCCTCTATACTTCTTTTCTTTTGTGGAGCTATGAAATTATATATTTGCACTGTAATTTTTTAAATGGTCTAGTTTCTGTAAGATGAAGCAAATGACAGGTGGGGAATTGGTTTTTGACTTACGTTTTAGACTCCTGCTTTATTAAACAGACAACACTGAAAAATAATGAACACTGAAAAATCACCCCCAGTAAGAGCAACATCCCAGCAGACCCAATTCACAATCTTAGAGATTTAAGTACGAGTTGGTCTAGGAATCATATGAGAAAAATAAATGAATACTGTTCGAATTCTAAAAATAAACACCACCACACAATTATGGCTATTTCCATGCCTTATTTTTCTATCAGTTGTATATTATGCATCCAATGCATAGCTTGTGATACCATCTAAGCACATTAGCACTAAGTATTTGTCCCAATGATGACAAGTAAGCAGTACAAAATCAAAACTAAATACCAAAAGGAAATATAAATTAGAATCTCAAAATGCAGGGCGCATTTGGGTGGCACAGCTGGTTAAGTGGCTGACTCTTGGTTTCAGCTCAGGTCATGATCTCAGGGTCCTGGGAATGAGTCCCGTGTCAGCCTCCATACTCAGCACAGAGTAAACTTGAGATTCTCTCTCCCTCTCCCTCTGCCCCTCCTGCTTATGCTCTCTCTCAAAAATAAATACATCTTTAAAAAAAACCTAAAAACATAAAATAGATTTTAAACAACAGTGAGCTAAGTAAACACTACTCTGTAAACATGTTAGTACGATTTTGAACTTAATATTAATCTCCATTTTCCAGCTACCTCTTGAAAACAAGTGCTCTAGAATAAAAGATCAGTAATGAAGATTACATTAAGCATACAAAGAGGTTACCAAATCAACTGACTCTACACTGAATCACATATACTGTATTCCATAAGAAGAAAGAAACCAACATCATTTTATTTTCTTTCTTATTTATGGCATTATCTTCATATAAGATTAGACAGATGCCCATCAGCTTTCTTCCCTTTTTATAAAAAAAAATTAACTACAGTATCAGGGGATGAGGAACCATTCTCTCAAAAATATACTTTTCTCAGGAGCATGGGTGGCTCAGTCAGTTAAGTATATGACATCAGCCAGGTCATTATCCCAGGGTCTGGGAATCGAGTACCGCATGAGGCTCCTGGCTCAGCGGGGAGTCTGCTTCTCACTTGTCTACTGCACAAGCAGGGGGAGTGGGAGAAGGAGAAGCAGGCTAACCCTAAGCAGGGAGCCCGATACAGGGCTCGATCCCAGGACCCTGGGCCCATGACCTGAGCTGAAGGCAGATGCTTAACCAACTGTGCCACCCAAACACCACCAGTTTTCACTTTCTTAATGCAGTCTTTAATAGAACAGAAAGTCTTAAAATTAATGTAACTCAATTTGTCTATTTCTTCTATCATGACTAACACTTTTTATAGCCCAGCTGAAAAAGGTTATAGTCCATGTCTTTTTTCCCCTCTGTGATATTTTCCAGTGATAGCTTCTATTTCACTAACCTTCTCTTTCATTATCTCTATTCTTCCATAAAGCCTATGTTAGGTAAAGCCTGTACATCAATTATTTTTTCAGTTCTAGAATTTCCATTTTCTTTTTTGATGGACTGCAATTCTCTGGTAAAATTCTCCATCTTTTTGCCTATTTTCTATACCTTCTCTACGATTTTCTTAAAACTTATTAATCACAGTTTAAAATCAAAAGTCCTGGGGTGCCTGGGTGGTTCAGTCAGTTAAGCGTCTGCCTTCAGCTCAGGTCATGATCCCAGGTTCCTGGGATCAAGTCCCCCATCAGGCACCCCGCTCAGCAGTTAGCCTGCTTTCCCTCTCCCTCTGCTTGCCACTCCCCTTTTTTGTGCTCTCTGTCAAATAAGTAATAAATAAAATCTTTAAAAAAATAAGTAAAATTTGAAGCCCCTTTCGACTAACTCTTACTATCTCAGCCACCCAAGAGACTGTTTTTACTGTCTCTATTTTTCCTCTTACCTTTCTGTGATTCTGTCCTATCATTTGGTAGGCACTGAATGCAAAACACTATGCATAAGAAACTGTAGAGGCT
Source organism: Taxidea taxus jeffersonii (assembly GCA_003697995.1). NCBI lineage: Eukaryota > Metazoa > Chordata > Mammalia > Carnivora > Mustelidae > Taxidea > Taxidea taxus. The sequence continues at coordinate 7,456 of RCUC01131988.1, read as the reverse complement.
CTGGATGATGTTAATGTCTCTTTTTTTTTTTTTTTTAAAGATTTTTAATTTATTTATTTGTCAGAGAGAGAGGGAGAGAGAGCGAGCGAGCGAGCACAGGCAGAGGCAGAGGGAGAAGCAGGCTCCCTGCCGAGCAAGGAGCCCGATATGGGACTCGATCCCAGGACGCTGGGATCATGACCTGAGCCGAAGGCAGCTGCTTAACCAACTGAGCCACCCAGGCGTCCCAATGTTAATGTCTCTTAAAGAGGGTTCACCCTTTTTTCTGAGCACTTATGTAGGGGTTGAGAACTTAAATCCTCAAATGGATTAGGCCAGTCTGAGATGGGGTTATTTTATAGCAAGCCCAAGATTCTGGCTTTTCAAAGTAAGAAATGCTTCTTCTCTTCCCCATTTCCTGTCAACTATCAAAAAATGGCCAGTGACAAGCAAACTGCCTGACTGCTTTAAAACTTAGTAACAACTACAATACTTCTACAATAGTACTTCTTTATTTTGTTTTTGTTTTTTTTTTTTAAGATTTTATTTATTTATTTCAGAGAGAGAGAGTGAGAGAGAGCATGAGAGGGGAGAAGGTCAGAGGGAGAAGCAGACTCCCCGTGGAGCCGGAAGCCTGATGCAGGACTCGATCCCGGGACTCTAGGATCATGACCTGAGCTGAAGGCAGTTGCTCAACCAACTGAGCCACCCAGGCGCCCTACAATAGTACTTCTAAAATTTTATATAATCTGTTCTAATAGTACCAAGTCCTATGAATTTCATTATGGACTTTTGGATTATTCACTGTGAATGAGGATCATTGCTTACTGAGATTGTGCCATTTATTTAATACATAATGTGTTAACATCATTTTAATTGTTGCAAAGCATGAATCTGCCAAATTATATTCTATATAATTAGAATAAATACTAATAAATTACACGTTAAAAATATTTTCCAAAGGAAATTTATTTTCCCTATGATGTAAATTAAATTCTTTTAGTGCTTCAGTCTGATATTAAACACTGATGTGAAATTCAGTTTAACCAGTTTTTTAGATAACAGAGGTTACATAAGAACACTAACTTTAGGGGTGCCTGGGTGGCTCAGTGAGTTAAAGCCTCTGCCTTCAGCTCAGGTCCTGATCCTGGGGTCCTGGGATCGAGCCCTGCATCGGGCTCTCTGCTCAGCAGGGAGCCTGCTTCCCTACCCCTCTCTCTGCCTGCCTCTCTGCCTACCTGTGATCTCTGTCAAATAAATAAATAAAATCTTTAAAAAAAAAAAAAAGAACACTAATTTTACCTACTGAATATAAAAAGTATTCATATTATTTGAAATATATAATAAAACTTATGTTCCATATTAATAGGCAAAAAAATGAAGCCTAATATTTCTACCAAATTTTTAGTTTGGATTTCTGCATATTTCAGAAAATAACTAATGTAGATTCATTACCATTTTACTTTTTATTTTATATTTACACTCAGAAATATAAAGTTAATACTGTATATAAAATTAAATGTAACATTACTTTGGAAAATACCAAGAGATCTTTCAAGAAAACATTGATTTTTCTATTAATTCAAAAAAACAAGTTTATGGGAGAAAAAATTACATATCACATATCTGATATTAAGTAAGTACATAAAGAATACTCAAAACTCACAATAAAAACAAACAATCCAACTTTTTTAATGGGCAAAAGAATCAAAGAGACACTTAACCACCCCCAAATACATATATTTACACGCAGATGGCAAATAAGCACATAAAAAGATGTTCAACATGTTTGGTCCTTAATGAAATGCAAGTTAAAACCACAATGAGGGACAAGTACACGCCCGTTAGAATGACTAAAATGAAATGTGACAATGACAAGTGCTGTCAAGGATACAAATGAAACGGAAGGCTCTTAAGTTACTATAGAAGGCAAAACGTATAGTCACTTGGGAAAAGAGTCTAGTGGCTTCTTATTAAAGCTAAACATACACTTAACGATATGACCCACAATTCCACTTCTAGGTAGTTTCCCAAGTGAAGTGAAAGTATATGTTCACTAAATCGCTGTATGCAAATTCTTATAGCAAATGTTTACTAAGCACCAAAAACTACAAAACCACTGAACTATACCTCAATTGGAGAATGAATGAACCAACTGTGGTATACCCATACAACAAAAAATGTTCAGAAATAAAAAAGAATGAAATACTGATATATTAACAACATGGAGGACTTTCAAATGCACTACGATAAGTGGAGGAAGTCAGACTCAAAAGGTTACCACCCATATAGTTGTGTTGTTTTTTTTTTTTTTTTAGATTTTATTTATTTATTTGTCAGAGAGAGAGGGAGAGAGAGCGAACGAGCACAGGCAGACAGAGTGGCAGGCAGAGGCAGAGGGAGAAGCAGGCTCCCTGCTGAGCAAGGAGCCCGATGTGGGACTCGATCCCAGGACGCTGGGATCATGACCTGAGCCAAAGGCAGCCGCCCAACCGAGCCACCCAGGCGTCCCAGTTTTTTGTTTTTTTTTTAAAAGATTTTATTTATTTGACAGACAGAAATCACAAGTAGGCAGAGAGGCAGGCACAGAGAGAGGGAGAGGCAGGCTCCCTGCCGAGCAGAGAGCCCGATGCGGGGCTCCATCCCAGGACCCTGGGATCATGACCTGAGCTGAAGGCAGAGGCTTTAACCCACTGAGCCACCCAGGCACCCCACCACCCATATAGTTTATAGGATATTCTGAAACAGGCAAAGAATGGGAATTGGGGAGGGGTTAACATTAGAAAGATATGGAGGAGTTTTGGGGAGTGATAGAACGATTCTGTATCTTTTTTTTTTTCTTTTTAGAAAGCAAGAGCACAAGGGGGGAGGGCAGAGGGAGAAGGAGGAAGATGATCTTAAGCAGCCTCCATGCCCAGCACACACAGAGCCAAACATGGGGCTTAACTGTAAAACCCTGAGTTGAAAATAACAGTCAGATGCTTTAACCTACTGAGCCACGTAAGTACCCTAACCTTTTTAAGTAGGCTCCATGCCCAGTGTGCAGTCTAACGTAAGGCTTGAACTCATGACCCTGAGATCAAGACCTGAGCTGAGATCAAGAGTTGGATATTTAACCAACTGAGCCAGCCAGGCACTCCCTGTTCTGTAGCTTGACAGTGGTGGTGCTTACACAAATGTGTATGTCTATACATTCATATACATAGCGGATACACTAAAAATAGCAAAGTTTATTGTATGTAAGTTGTATCTTAGTTTAAAATAATGAAAAAAAGAAGTCTGAAGTCAAGAAAACGTACTTAAGATGAAAAAGGTAATGAAAATTTAAATATCTAAATGTGTATCTATATAAAACATTAGAAAAATTCCAAGCTATTTTGCAAAATAAAATAAATTATTATTAGCTCATCTTCCTCCAAAAGATCAAAACTTTCTAACTTATTGATAAAAACATTGGTACTAGGAACTAACTCTGAAGTTCTTTTGATTATTTTGATTTTCTCAGTGAAACAGTAATCAGGCAATCAGCTGAATGTGAGAGGGCAAGAGGAAATGCTGGAAGTTTATGAAAAGAAGGTATGAACTATTTGAGAGAAAGTAGTCAAGCTTTTTGGGTAAAAGATCAGATAATGAATATGGAGAAAACAGCCACTGATATTCCATAAAGGAATGGCTATGGCTATGTTTCAATACTTTAATTATAATTAACAGGAAGTAGGTGAAACTGCCCCATGGACCCCATCTAGATGACAGGACTAAGGAACTACATGCTTTCCAGCAGGCATTAAGGGTCCTGCTTAACATTTAAGGTGAACCTAATTCAGCATAGCTTTCTATTTTATTCCAGAGATTGAGTGAGTTAAATTTCTTGAAGTTGTAATTTAGCCAAGTGAGTATTACCTATGAGAGAGAGAGCAAAAAGCACGAGTGTAAGCAAGAGAGTGGTTTATGATAAATGAGGTCAGAATTTAAACTGGAAAGGAAAGAGATGATGAGGAGAAGGAATGCAAGTGAAAGGGAGGTAGAATCATTGGATTATAGGTCCTAGTAGAGACAAAAGGCTGTTAAAAACTAAGTACAAGAAGGCATTAGCAGAAATGATAGGAGGCTTGGAAAATGAGAAACAAGTCAGAAAGAGATTAAGGTTTGGTAGCCACTAGCCTAAGGTATGACCAAGTGTGAAGCAGAATGAGTGACAAGACTGTCAACAAAGCAGAGGTCTAAGAACTGAGAGTAGGACATTCAAAGAATAAATTTTGACAGCAGTCAGCAACACTTGTTTATAAAGAGCAAAAAAGAGCCAGATAGTAAATATATTAAGCTTTGTGGGTAAAGAGGTAAAATCAAGGATATTGCATACATACTTATATACCAAAAGAGAAAAAAACTTTCACATATTCTTCCTGATGATATTCAACATATCATGATGGTAATAATGATAGTAACAGAATATAACTTTCACCACACAGATGTATTAATGATAAGACTGGAATTATTCTTTTTTTCCTTTTTATTTATTTATTTATTTATTTGTCAGAGAGAGAGAGAGAGAGAGAGCGCGCACACGCGCGCAGGAGCGAGCACAGGCAGGCAGAGCGGCAGGCAGAGGCAGAGGGAGAAGCAGGCTCCCTGCCGAGCAAGGAGCCCGATGTGGGACTCGATCCCAGGACGCTGGGATCATGACCTGAGCCGAAGGCAGCCGCCCAACCAACTGAGCCACCCAGGCATCCCAAGACTGGAATTATTCTTTATGGGAGGATGTAGCATGTCACTGAATTGGGGTTCAAAGTTAGTGCTCCCTCTCATCAAAGTTGATTACAAATGTTTATCTGCTAATGCTAATCTGTAATGAGATTTTACATATTCTTTAAAACTGTTTTGTCAAAAATATACTGACATTAATCCAGGAAAATATAATTTTAATTAAAGTGTTATTCATCACTTGGAAGTCATTTATAGAATTCTATTAGATTCTTTTCTTGATATTTGCCTTTTGCATGCCATTACACTGCAGATTAATTACTTCCAAATGAAGAGGTAGAACTATGGTTTAATGGTGGCGAAATATGAAAATTTCTTTTGCACTGACATCAAGGTCTCAAATCTGATGAAAATACAGTTCAAGGTTGGAAAATGTTATCTACCCCATGTGTGTGGGAATGGAGATTTTGTTTCTTGTAACTTTTAACAACATGGCAAGTGTATAAAGCAGCATTTTGTGATTCAACATTAGCAGCTGTCAAAACAACTTTACAATAGAAGTTAACTATAAGCACTGCTTTCCTCTCATAGTATTAGGTTTAATTAACTAAGAAACACTTTCAAATCTTCAGTAAAAGCTTATTTCCGAAGCCATTTTCCAGTGTTTTATAAAATAGTGGTTGACAGTACTTCTTCTCATTCTGAAAAACTCCCAATGAAACTTGACCAATTCTAACATATTAAACTACTGTGCAACTGGGTAAGTCAGGATATTCACTTCTGTATCAGACAAAAATTCATGGGAGTAATAATGGTTAAATCCATTAGACCAAACAGATTACTGCTTGCACTATTGGTTCATTGACACATAATAAACTCAAATGTTTTCCACAAAGTACTGCTCATGTAATACAATGAATAGCACATAAACTTTAACTGCTTTACATTTTCTCAAGCTTTGTAAATTAGTCCAACTGAACATTTTCAGCTCTACACATACTTCTCCCACCATGAGCTGTTAACACATCTTAGTGGAGTCCACTTTGGATTACATACTGAAATAACGTTTTCTCATGCACTCTTTTTAAGGAAATAAAACTATCTTTATTGAAATTTAATTCACATACCATGCAATTCAACCACTTAAAGTGTATTACTCCTTTTTTTTAAAGATTTTATTTATTTATTTGACAGGGATCACAAGTAGGCAGAGCAGCAGGCAGAGAGAGAGATAGAGGGAAGCAGGCTCCCTGCTGAGCAGATAGCCCTATGCGGGGCTCGATCCCAGGACCCCGAGATCATGACCTGAGCCAAAAGCAGAGGCTTTAACCCACTGAGCCACCCAAGCACCCCTGTATTACTCCATTTTGGAAAATATTCTTGCCTACAGTGGTTCTACAAAGGCTAATTCTTCAGTCTCTTCAAACCTGGCATTGTCTCCTTGAATAAATAACAACTGGGTAGTATTGGTAACATCTGTCAACTCATCAAGAGCCAAGGAAACCATTTGAAATTACTTGCCTTGTTTTTTAATTGGCTACTGATGTTGCTCCATGTAGGATTTCATTTGAAAACCAGGGTACCATAATAAAAGTTTAAAAACCATTAGCCTTTACTACTTTCACTGTTAGTTGCTGCCATTTAACTGTTATTAATTTCATCTATCCTTATTCTTCCTTAAAATATCCTTCATAGCCATTTCATTCAATTTCTAGTCTTAATGTCTTGTTCAAAAGTTCAGGCCCTCATTTCTTTGGCAGAGTATGATAGTGGTATTCCTAAGAAATCTCATTATGAAAGCAATTGTTGCAATGAGAAAGGAAAAAAAGAAAGATTAGGATTAGTTTCAGAAGTTACTTCCCTACAGGGGAAAAGAAACTTTAATAGCTAATTAATTAATCTAAAACCCAAACACTACTGAGCAAATAAATCCAGACTGTTAAAAGCAGCAGCAGCTTCAACTTTCAATTCAGCATTGTAATGCTTTAATGTAAACTTGGTTTATACACAATATTCAGGCACATATTTACCATTCAAGAACTGTCATCCAAAATGTAAAGGCAAATTAAATATAACAGCTTAGAAATACAAAATATCACATGAAACACATGGGAAGAAATGACCAAAAATCCTATTGTTCTGCTAAAATAGTCTGTTACCATTGTCTATTTCTTGGCTACAATCTTACTCTTTTTTTTTTTTAAAGATTTTATTTATTTATTTGACAGAGAGAGATTACAAGTAGGCAGAGAGGCAGGCAGAGAGAGGAGGAAGCAGGCTCTCTGCTGAGCAGAGAGCTGGATGCGGGATGCGATCCCAGGACCCTGAGATCATGACCTGAGCCGAAGGAAGAGTCTTAACCCACTGAGCCACCCAGGTGCCCCAATCTTACTCTTTTTAATATCATAAAAAACCTATATAACACCAGTTAGCCGCTGAGCAAATTCTCCTTCTAAATAATAATCTAGAAGTCTCAATGATTAAGTAGAACATCAAAAAATGTTTTCAGTAGATAACCTCTACCCCCTCCCCTTCCTATAACAATCATTCTCTTCTCCACCCCTGCTTAACATCTCATCTCCTTAATAAAAGCCCCTCAAATATCTCCTGCCTAATCCCTCATTTTTTTATTCCCATGCCTTCTGCATAAGGAAAACCTTTGTATTTTTCATTGAATCCTAACGTTTTAAATACCTTTCAGTTCCAGGTTCCCATGAGCCCATCCTCCATTTCCTCCTAAATCTGACATTAGAAAAATAAAACGTTTTTTTTTTTT
>RCUC01131987.1:0-27534 GCA_003697995.1 Taxidea taxus jeffersonii | reverse complement strand
CTCGGAGCCTGGGAGCCTGACTTTATACCACAAAGTAGTCAATCAGCCTGTTGGGTCTGACCTCAGCCTCTGGGCCAGCCTTACTCCTGCCTGGTCTCTGAAATCCAGGCCAGAAGGCCCTTTCTCCCAATTCCCTTGCTTCCTGATGGCCTGATTTTGAACCTGGGCTTGTCAGACACGTTTCTGAGAGGCCCCTCCAAATCTTTAAACACAAAGAACCTGACTCTACTCACAAATTCCTTTAATCTCTAAACATTGATTAAGCACCTATCATGTGAGGGGCAGAGCTCTGAGGGAGAGAAACAGCACGGACCAGAAATCGTCCTTGCTTTCTGAAGCCTTCTGCCGGCCTTGGGTGACCCCAACCCTGAAAAACACCTCCTCCAGAGGAGTGAGTGCCGAAATGAAGCCCATGTGCTTGGCTCAGGGGTCCTTCAACCAGTCAAAGTGGTAAAAATGGCCAGGCATTGCAGTGACATTGAATGCTCTGTCCTCGTGTGCCTCCTGTCTGACCTTCTGCCCGAGCAAGAATTTGTTTTTGCTGTGGAAAGTTCAACGTGTTCGTTTATTTGTTTGGTTTCTTAATTTAATCTCTTTTGCAAATAAAAATAAAGATAGTGTGTTTGCCCAAATAGTGACAGGCTCCACCTGAGATGTCGTGAGGACACTCAGGGAATGAAAATCCCACCAGTACGGCTAACGGCCTCGGTGCCCTGGACAGTGGGGAAGTGCCAGGTGGGTTAGGATCCCAAGGCCCCCAGCACAGCTCTGCCAGGAACTGATGTTGGAAAAGTCATTTGGCCTCTTCAGGCCTGTTTCCCTCCTTTAGGAAATGAGAGAGTCAAACATGTTCGTAAAGGTAGAACTTTCACATTCGCTACCTCATTTTGCCGTCATGGAATCCTGGGAGGAAGCCTCTTTGATCCCTATTTGACTGGCAGAGAAATGAAAGCAGAAGAGTCAGAAGAATCCAGGGGACTCAGCCACTCAGCACCGGAGATGGGACCTCAGTCCAGGCTCCCAGCCCCTGTCTGGAATGCTTTGGTTTCTCAAATGCTTTTGGTTTCCCAGGGTTTCTCAAATTTGGGAGATAGACACATGTCTTAAAAAAATCTCACCGACCTGGGATCTTTGGGGTCTGCAGACACAAAATATAAGAACCTGCTTGGTTTGATCTTTGTGAACATTGGTTTGTTTAGGAGGCCGTGGAGTCCTCGATCATCCCAGTGCCGATGCGACCATAATTACAAACAGACCAACACGGGTGCAGTCACGGGCCGTGCGACATTATCAGGCAGACATCCCGACGATCCAAAAATATTATCTTTAATTGTTTTAGATTATCACTGGAATGAACACCAAAAAACTAAAGTCTAAAAGAACTTGTGGGGAACCCCACCCCCCAATCTGAGATTCTGTCAGGCTGCCTCCACATTGCCTGAAAACCCCTCCCAGTTCGAACATTCTTTGAGTTTCCCTGGTAACCATCTGCTGGTGGAAATGACAATTAAGCTGTTCAGCTGCCTGGTTCACTTAGTTCCCCCATTATGGCTCTGTGCCAGGGTCAAGAAGGCCTGAATGTACCCACCTGGTGTGACAGGCGAAAAGAAGAGGGAACCTCCCAAGGTCAGGGACGAGTCTCTAAATACAGAGTCCAGAAAGCCTAAACCGGGATGAACCTCATTCATTTATCCACCACCCCATCCACGAACCCATCCTGTTCTTCAAATATTCACTCCTGCCCGTTATATTCTAGGTCCTAAATTTGGGACAGAGAAGATGGGGTGGAAAAAAATAAGCAAAGTTTACCCAAATGTGTATAATGTGCTACTCTCAATGTTATATAAATGCGTGTATGTATGTACCCTCCAGTAACAACGCTTCCTCCTGGGAAGCTGGGGAGAAGGGTGGGAAGCGAGGAGACTTTTCTCCACATCCTTTTTACACCTCTCTGGTTTTCACATCACGTGTATGTATTGCCTACTCCAGAAATAAGTTTCAGTTGTAAATAATGCTCCTGACCGCCATCCCAGTGCTCCGGTCACTTGAGCAGGCAACCTGTCTATGATGGTGGGAGGGGTGGAGGAGTGATTTAGGGTCAGTAGAGCGGACAGTAAGCATCTTTTGGTCCTCCTGTCCATGGGCTCCATGGTCTTGTCCAAATGGCTGCTTACCCCAGAGGCCTCTGCCTGCCTCCCCCCAGGCTTGATCCTGCCCCAACAGGATGCTATGCCCTGGATGCTGGGATGAATTGCTGGGAGATAGTGGGGGTAGCCCCCTGCCATAGCCTCAAGAGACCTGTTTGTGTGGGCTGGCACAGGGTCACATGTGAGTGAAGGTGACCAGGCACGTCACTTTTCACTTTTCTTTCTTTTACTGACCTTCACTTTTCTTTCCCCAAATATTCTCCTTGGAGCCATCAGATGCCCCATGGATAACTGGCTTGCAGCTGTCATGGCGTGCACCCTCCCAGCTCTCCTGCAAGATCAAGAATGTGACTCCAGACCCTTCCCTGCCTCCGGAGTCACCTAGATGGGCTCAGGACCCAGGTCCTGAGTGGAAGAGGAGGGATGGTAAAGCTGGGTTCCACACATCCGGTTCCTCCGGAGACCTAGCTGCGTTCTGAGCTGTGGTTAGATTCGAAGAGAATGTGTCCATCCCTTTGGACCAAACACCACTGGGCCATCCACGCTAGATGGGCCTCAGAGGACAGCCTCTCTGAAGACTCATCAGCGAGTCTTCCCCCGCCTTCAGCTGCTGCCTTCCTCCTTCCAGCCTCGCAGCACCCCTGAAGCTCCAGACTGTCCTTATCCCCATTTTACAAAGAGAGGAAGCTAGAACCCAGAGGTAAAACAAATTACTCCCAAGTTCACCTCACTTATTGATCTCTCAGGAAGGACTCAGTCCAAGCTGGCCCAGCTCGGAAGTCCATGCTCTTCCCACTGCGGCACCAGGTCTCCTACAGAGGGCGCTATGCGGACGAAACAGCCTCTGCTTACTGCACACCGCAGCCGCCCAGGCCACAGAGGGAGAGATTGACGCTGTAATTATACTAAAATGTAAAATCTTTGTGCATCAAAAGACGCCATAAATAAAGTACGAAGACAGGCCACCGATTGGCAGGAGGTAGGAGGAATAGGCCCAGGATTCGAGCTCCCACAAATCAGGAAGAATGACCAGACAGTGCACTGGAAACATGGGCCAGGGATACAAATGCAATTCGCAGGAGAGGAAATGGAAGCGACCAGACAAATGATGAAAACATTTCAGCCCCACTGATCAGAGACATACAAATTAAAAACACCAATGAGAGGCATTTGGCCCCCATCAGAGCGGCATAAATTCCAGTCTGACAACCGCCAGTGTGAGTCTGGATGGGGAGAGACAGAAACCAGCCAGCCCTTCAGATGCAGCCAGGCGATGGCGGGTGGGCTGGGAGAGGCTTATCTGCCTGGCGACCCCTTCCCAGGCATACGCAGGAGACTTGTGCAAGGACCTTCCTGGCTGTGGGGCTTGGGTTGTGAAAAACGGCAACTAGCTCTGGTGCCCACAGCTGGGAGAATAGATTAATAAATTGCAGCACACAGTTACGATGAAATGTATTGGAATAGTGGCAACGCCTGCCCTGAGCTCCACATACAAGGCAGATAAATTTCAAACAAAATGTTGAAAGGAAACAAGCAAGTTGCAGAAGGCTATGTGCAATGTTATAGCTCCGACAAAAACTTTAAAAATCTGCAGTGCAATACTTTACATGTTTTATGGATGTATACATATATAGCATAAACAAAAATATGTACAAGAAAGATTCACGCCAACGTCAAGGAACACGGTGGTGACTGTCTTTGGGCAGGAGGGAGGGAAATAGGCTGAGAGGCTGCTACTTATTTGTGATGTCTTATTTCACAACCTTGGCCCAGGAACGTGGAAGCTGTATGCACGTGTCCCTATGTTTTTCATACATTAAATGTTTAATTTCTTTAAATAAAGAAAAAAAGCAGGGAACCAGACAACGGCTCAAGGTCAATTGTCTCCCAGGTCTGATCACTATTGGAAAATTCTATCTGGAATTTACCCCCTAGTCAGGGCTTCTAATTCTGTTCCTTGAGGATCCTATGTGACTCTGCAGGCTGGCAAAAGCAGGGAGGAGGCTGCATCGCCCAGCCACCCCCTCCATCGCCACCCCCTCCGCCCCTCGCCACCCCTTCCAGTCTTTAAAGCAGATGGCTCTTCACACAGCATGTTCTTTTCTGTGGAAAGTCCTTGAGAAGCCCAGACGCAAAGGAGGCTCAAAGAATTCCCACCACATTTGTCAGTGGAGCTCTCTCTGCTAACCAGGGACTAGGCTCAACAAGGGATGCTCAGTGAGAAGCACGGAGCTGGGTGTCAGGACATCTGCTGTTGATATGCTGGGTGACTCTGGGTAAGCGACAAACCTCTCTGAGCTCCGGTCTCTCCCCGGGTGCACCGATTAAAATGTGTGGTCCACCGTGGTGGTTCCGGACCTAGCAGCATCAGAATCAACCGGCAAGGTTTTTAAAGGGTTGATGCTGGGGCTCCATAACCAGAACTGCCCGAGGTGGGACCCGAGAATCGCATTTCTATTGAATTGCCAGGTGATTGCAATGCACGGCAAGTTTGGGGATCAGACGGTCATTCCAGGTTGGACATTCACATATGTCCAAAAACTCGGTCCACGTCGCCTTCTTTTCTCTCCCCACCCCAGTGCCTTCCTGAATCTTTGTTAATCATCACCCTGAAGAGTTGATGCCAAGCAGGGTGCTGGGTGAGAATGAGGGAGCAGATGAGCTTCCAGAATGCGGCCCCTCTCAGCCTCCCACTCCTTAGTAACCGCAGGGAAGCTGAGAAAGAAGGCGGGGAGGAGGAGCGGGCCTGTGCACCCCTCCACAGGTGGAGGAGGGTCTGGTGGTGGGGACATGGCCCATCTGCTGGATTTCTACCCCTCGGCTCCAAGGCCCAGTGCCCCAGCTCCTGGAGGCAGCGCCTTCCTCCCTGCCCCCATCCTTGGCATGGATCACCACAAATCACAGAATTCTAAAACATCAAAAGCAGACCAATATTTTCTCAACGGAAGCCATTCACTGCCGTCTTACCACCTGTACTATTATTTAATTGCTACTTTCTTTTACATTGACTCACTGTTTTTTTTTTGCTTGAATGCCTACTTTAGCCCCATCCTAAGCAATAATATCTGTGAAATAACAGGTTTGATGTGCTAGTTATTTTTTGTCTAATACACATTAAAATAAATACATAATGATTTCCATTTTAAAATGTCCCTCTATTTATCTCCTGAAATCACATTGTGCTTCACGGTGCTTTCAGAAACACAGAGCTGGTCCAACCCTCTCGATTGAGAAATGCAAACTGAGGCACAGGGAGGGGGTGCTGCCAAAGGCCACGCCACTGGGGTGGAACCCCGTATTCCTACACGCGTCCACACTGGAGATGAGGGAGGGCACACCGAAGGGCTTGTGGCCAGCCTCTGGTCCCCTGGTGACCTTGACCTTTAGGGAGACCTTTCTTTGGTGGTGCACTGCCCCCTTCTGGTAGGCCCTTCTGTGATGTGGCTCCTTCCAGAAGGAGTGGCCAGAAGAGAGGGGCTCCTTGCAGAGCAGAGAGGACTGTGCTCTGTGGAGAAGCTGAGGCAGTCAGGGAAGACACCACGGAAGAGGTGGTATTTGCATTTGGGTCTGAGGTGTGACCGGACAGGGCTGAGCTTGAATGCCTGTTAGGAAGCTGTGATTCGTTCTCCTGGTCAGTGGTAGACCTCCTGGGGGAGGTTTGATAAGCTGGGGAGAGAAGTTATGCCGAAGTGGTGTGGAGAACTGACAGGGGAGGAGAGAGTGGGCAGACACAGCAGGAAGGAAGGCAGGTGTAAGGCAGGACGGCGCCTGCCTCAGCCTCGAACTGGCTGGGACCTCACCAAGCTGATACCTGCCTCTGATCAGGGCCGGTTTCCTTATCAGTGAGAAGAGGGAGAGCCAGGCTTCATGCTCTCCAAGGACACTTCCAGCTCTGAGAAATAAAACCACATAAATAGGAAATTATGCTGATGAAGTTGTGAATTGCTACACCCTTTTGGCAGTTAATCCGGCTTTAGCTATTAAAATAAACCAGAGCATCCCCTCTGGCCCACTTTCATTCCATTCTACAAAAATTAAAGCTCCAGTCCGCAAGGATGTATTTGCCAGAGCGTTGAGAGCAGCACTGTCCTATTAGCCAGAAAAAAAAGGAGTAAATAACCTGTCCCAAGCTATCTTCCACCTCTGTCAGCTGGAATCCCCCCTCCTCACCCCACCCCTGCAGCTGGCCCTCAACCCCACTAGCTCAAAGCTCATGGCCTGGGGCCTTACCTCGCTGAGCCTCGACTTCCTGCTCTATGAAAGGGGCAGAGAACCAGGGACATGCTCCACCGGGGGCTCTGAGGGCTAAGGCCATAAACACTGGTTTGCCTCACAGCACAACTGTGGGGGGCTCCTGGTAGGCTAGCTGCCTCGCTTACCGAGAAGGCTGCCAGGATCCCAACATCTGGAGAAATGGCTGCGATCTGACCCTCGGTGAAAAAAGCCAGTTGCTGAGTTGTGTGTTTAGGATGATCTCCTTTTGCAAAAAAGAAAGAAAAGAGAGATGAAAATGGGGAAATGGGAAGGGAGGATTAAAACCTTATAAAACCTGGTGCAGGTCATCTGTGTCTATCTGAGTCCAGGGGGACGATGTGAAGGGACCTGACGCCAGGCCCCTAGGGGTTGCTGGGGGTGGAGGTGGGGGACAGGTGGTGCTAGAGGTTGGGGAAGCGAGCTGGGAGTGGATGACCTGGAGGGAAGGACTAACTTGATCTTTGTACATCCCTGAATTGTTTGACTGCTGACTGCAGTAATCACTTTTAAACCTTTTGTAAATCTTTAAAATCTCCAAGATTGAAGAGAAAAGAAAGCGAGAAATTATTATCCTGGGAGCTGGAAGGAGACTGTGGGAAACCTACAGGCCCAAGTGACTTGGCCCAGGGAGAACCCATTGTTACAGTAGATGATGAGGCCATCTTTGGGTTCCGGGGGGCAAAGGCAGCCTTTCCAGATGGGCCCCTCTCTAGAGTTCCAAGGCCAGAGGGGCTTTTGTCCAACCTCTCCAACCAGTAAGAGGTGTTGCGGATCGGAGAGGTAAAGAGACTGGCCCAAGGTCACATAGCAGAGCCTGGCCAAAAAGCAGTTTCCTGACTCCTGGCTCAGTAACCTCTCCCCTGTATCATGCTACCTTCCAACTCTGTGCAGGAGTCCTCCTGCTGGGAAAAGAAGGCTATAGTGTCCCACCTGCTTAACTTCGTTCCCCTCTGCTGACAGTCCCTCCTTCACTTATTTCCTGAGTGCCCTCACTGTGCCCTGCTTGAGAATTCAAGATGACTAAGGCGTGCCGCTTACCCAAGAGGCACTCACAGTCGAGTGGTCTGGAAGCTTCTGGCTTCTACCGCTAACAAAGACATCTTTTTCTAACTGTTAAAAAAAAAATTGCTCTGAGGCTAATTTTTTTTTAATGTGCTGTTTTGTTTGCTGCTGTCTAAATTGTTGCCATGTTATATTTTATCAGTTTAATGTTTTAATTTTGTGCTTGGGCCCTGAGGCAATTCAGTGAAGGGTATGATTTAGAAAATCAAGGAAATTTAAAAAAAAAAAATTTGTCCACAGAAGAGGCAGCCTCCCAGGAGCCAGGGACAAAGCATAAGTGCTTAAAATGAATTTTATTAGGAACAAAACAAAAACAACCTGTTGCCAGACAGAAGGTATTAGACCATCCTGGTTTTGTTTTGTTTTGTTTTTAAATTTAGTATCAGTTCTTCCTTTTTCCCAGGGTCAGCCAAAGACTCGTGTCCCAGTATCCTCTCCACTGATTTCTAGAAGCTTCCACATTTTTGCTTCCAGGCTTGTACTCACAACGTGTGCCTTGCCTGCTCTGCCCTCCTTTCTTCCTCAGGAGTCAGGCTATAACCACCCTTGCATTTGCCAATATTTGTTAACTGGGGTTGGGGATAACACAGCCAACAAGACACCCCCAGATCGGCCCTCGGGAAATTTATATCTACAAAAGTGTTCACTCAACGAGGATGATAATACCCCATGCAGGTGAAAATAAGAGCTTGGAGGAGTGAAAAAGAGCTTTGATTTGCCCAAAGATTTATGCTCATCAGCCTACTGACTTAACTCAGTCAGTGGCCCATCCAGCCCCCTACCTTGCCCCCAGTCAGGAACCTGGGCATTGCCATCAGGTGGAGTTGCCAACTGTCTTACAGCACAGGCTACTGGTTAATCATCCTCATGGTATGCCCAGTCCCCGGAGGCTTCCACTTTTTCCCTGAACGTTGGCTCCCTCTGTCTCCACTTCCCTCCCTGCCCAGTATAGATCCCAGAGCTCAGAGACTGAGCACCTCTCTTGCCAACACTTTATCCCTGTGCCTCTTTCCCTCATGCATCTGGCAAAACCCGGGGCCTCTAGACAAACCCCACTAAGTACTTTTCCCTGGCCTGCTCCTGGGTAGGTGAGCTACAAAGGGGGAAATCTCTCAGTAGAACGGGACAGGACATGCGTAAATTAACGATCACCAGCCTCTAACTGGGTTGTCGACACTATCAGGCAATTGGGGATTTTGTGGGCAAGTTTGCTTCCCAAGTCGGAATGCTCATTCTCCTCCTTCCTCCAGACTCCTCACCACCTCTTCCTCGCTCGCAGCAGAGGACCTTGCCTCCCACTTTGCAGAAAAAATAGAAGCTCAAGATGAAATCTCCCTTAACATCCCACTACAAACCTACATCTACATCTGCACCCATCCTCTCTTTGTTCCTTCTTTTGGTTCTAGAGAAGTCATCCCTCCTCCTCTCTGAGACCAACCCCTCCACCCACATGCCTGAACCCATTCCCTCTTGCATATGCTCCTGAATGTCACTTGCTGATTATCTCCCCTGTTCCCTACACCCCTAATTAAGCTCTCTCCCCTTGATCTGCCTTTAAACAAACCCAGCTCTCTTGCACCTTATTAACACACCTCCCCCAGCACACACACCGACCCTGCCACACTGTCTCTCTCCTCCCCTTTGCACAGAAACTTCTCCAAAGACACACTGCCTCCTGCATCCCTCCTTCACTCATCAGACCACCACCACCTGACTTTCTCCATCACTCCACAGAAGTAGCGCTCCCGAAAGCCTTAACAGTCGCCACAGCTGTCATTAAGCCAAAGCTCATGGTTCCATGCTCCATCCCATCTGACTTCTTGGAGCATTCCCCATGGGCTCACTGCACTTTCCTGAAACTCGTCCCTTGCCTGCCTTCCCTACACCCACCCTCCTGGGTCTTCTCCTGCCTCTCTGTTCCCTCCTTCTCGCCTTGCCAGGCACGTCCTCCTCTGCGCAGTTCTACCCTGTGGGTAGGCCTCAGGGCTCCCTGCTGGGCCACCTTCTCTCCTCTGTCTGTGTTCTGCTCCCTGGACAACCTGGCCCTCAGCCACAGCTTCAGTTATCATCTCTTCTGACAGCTTCCCATTTTCATGTGGGTCCAAACCTAGGCCCCCAAGTGCCTACCGGACACCTGCTCTCCATGTCTCAAAGGCATTTCAAGCTCCACCTGCCTAAAGCAGATCTTGCACTTTTCATGGCCCCCTCGTCATCCTTCCCTTCCCACTCTGCCCCCATCCCTGTCGTCTCCAGGCTTCCCTTTCTCAGGGAAAGTTGCTGCCTGCTGGGCTGCCCAGAAACCTCACAGTCCATCCTGATGCTCCCTCTGCCTTGCCCTCATTCCAACATATCCCTATGACGATTTTACTTCTCGACAACCCTGGAATCTTCCAGCACTCTCCACCTCTGCTGCAACCAGCATTGCCCCATTATATTCTCCCTAGTCGCCTATCTGTGCTCCTAAGCTTAACTTGTCATCTGGCATGGACACATACACACCCTACTCCACTCTCCACTGGGTATTCACACAGACCACATTAAAATGAAAAACCATCCTGTCCTTCTTGGGCCTACACTGTCAGTGGCTTCCTATCATACTTAATATGAAAGGAAAGATTCCTTAATGTGGAATCTGTCTGTGCCCACCTATCATATTCTCCAATCCCCCTGCTCTCCCCCTATGGCCTGCTCTCAAGGCCTTTTCTCGGCTCTTCTCTCAGCCGCACCTTCTGCCTCAGGCCCTTTGCACAGGTTCTTCTCTCTGCCCAGGAATGCCCCCCACCCCATCCTCACGTACACACAGTACAGATTTCCTCACAAACGGGGCTCAGGGGCTCTGTCCCTAACCCCCAAGAAAGGATAGATCCCTCCTTCCTGTTAAATGCTTTCATGATAATGACTAACATACATCTAGGCACAGCACTATTGCTAGAAGCTTCTGAGCATTTCTGTTAGACCTCAGTTACTCCTCATGACAAGCCCGTGAGGTAATATTACAATTATTTCTATTTTACAGATGAAGAAGCCAAGGCACAGAGAAGTTATGTATCTAACTTATCCAAGTTTCCCTGGTTAACAAGAAGCAAAGGCAGAATTTGAACCCTAGCTGTGTTACTCCCACATGGCGTTTACAGTTCCATAAGAAAATTCTATTCTCTCTCTCTTTTTTTTAAGATTTTTATCCATTTATTTGACAGACAGAGATCACAAGTAAGCAGAGAAGCAGGCAGGCTGAGAGAGAGGAGGAAGCAGGCTCCCCGCTGAGCAGAGAGCCCGACTCAGGACTCGATCCCAGGACCCTGGGATCATGACCCGAGCCAAAGGCAGAGGCTTTAACCCATTGAGCCCCCCAGGCGCCCCAGAAAACTCTATTCTTTTCCTTTCTGCATGGCCTCACTGCACGGCCTAACAAAGTGTTCATATAACTGTTTAGCATGTGTCTCCCCCTTTAGATTTCAAGCTCTATTGGGGTGGACACTACTTCAGTAGTAGGACTACTACTTCAGTAGGTAATCAATAAATATTTTACTAAATAGCTGAATGCAGATTACTCTCCTCCTTCTTCCTCACTCACTGCTTTCAGTCACCTGGTCTTATTCCTGTTTCTTCCTGGAGTAGTAGTTCCTAACTCTAGGAGGTTCAGTTATGTGCTTATCCATGTCCTAAAATCGGTGTGAAAACGTTATGTGTCTGTGCACATTCAAAATTTTCTGCAACAAAGTCTAGGTGGTTCATGCTATCTTCAGTTTCTCAATGGTCCGTGAAGTTTAAAAGAGCTGATTCAAATACTCCCCAGCCTACCTCATCCTCTCCCTGCCAGCCTCCCTTCAACAAGTAAAACAACCTCACATCTAGTTTGCTCTCCACAAATCCATCCTCCACATTCTGGTGATAGCAATCTCTTAAAAACACAAACCCAGGTCACCCTCCTACATAAAACAAGTCAGAGATTATCTATCACCCTTGCAACAAAGTGCAAGCTCTGCTCAGCAGGAGAGGGTGCTGAAGGGCCTGTTTACTTCTCCATCCTCCTGTGTCCTTACTCATCCTCTCTTTCCCACAACCACAGCCCACCAGCACAGACTGCGTTCTATGTTTGGGCTTCCCAGCTTATAGCGGTGGTTTCTCCTGTCTGTGTACAGGCAGTGTCCTCTGCCTAGAATGCCAGTCCTCTCTTCTGCACCTAGAAATTCCTGTTCCACCTTTAAGCCTGAAATTAGATGTCTCTTTGGGGTTAGGTGCCCCTCCTCCCGGCTCCCATAGGCGTGCCTGTCCCCAGCAATGCACTCAAGGCATTGAACCATAGTTGTCTGGTTACCAAATCTCCTTGTGAGCTTTGAGGGTAGCCACTGTTTCTTATCCATCTTTTTATCCCTCCATTCTAGAGGAGCACTAGCCTGAAGTATGGTGCTCAAAAACGATTTAGGCAATGAATGAATAATGACAAATAGTCATGGGTCCTAAAAACTCTGTGAAGTGAATAAATGAGTGGTTAATTGGAAGTTCGGGACCAGAGACATGCAGCAAAACGCTATCGCAGACGTCACAGCGAACATGGAAGACAAATGCCGGCGGTGAACAAGTCTGGAGGTAAGATTAAGGAGTCATTTAGCTCAAGGCCAGGAGGCGGGACTAGGCTTAACCACGCCCTTCCCTGCCAATAGGAGGCCTCATTATCCTCCAAGCCTCCGCCCCTTTCACCCGCCGGGGCGGAGCCGGCCACTCCAGGAAATAAGACTACATTTCCCGGCGTGCCGCGCGCCGCGGGTGAAAGAGGAGCCGGAAGTGGGGCGCGCGAGGTCTAAGGGCACGAGGGAAGTGGCGGGCGGGGACTGAGGGGGGCGTGCAGGTGAGCGGACGGGCCGGTTTCGCCGGCATGGCCGAGGCCAGGAAACGCCGGGAGTTGCTTCCTCTTATCTACCGGCATCTGTTACAGGCGGGCTATGTGCGCGCGGCGCGGGAAGTGAAGGAGCAGAGTGGCCAGGTAAGCGTGCGCGGACCGTGTGGTAGGGCCGCGTGCAACATTAGGAGAGCGACTGCCTGTGCCCCCTCCCCTAGCGGCCTGGCGGGCGCCTAGAGCCGGACCGTGCGATGCTCTGGGAGGCGGTCGGGGGTAGTGAGGGAGCCGCAGCCTCTGCCCCCCTGCGACTCCCTGTCCTTCTGGGCCTCAGTTTCTCCAGCTCTGCAGTGGGCGCGCCCCGATGTGAGATCCGACGCTCAGGGCTTTGTAATTCCCGCGCCCCTTACCTCCACCCCCTTCCCGGTAGTGGCGGTTTAAAGTTTCCGAAGTCTCGGGCCACGTGGCTCAGCGCGGCCCCGGAGGGCTAGAGGGTTGCTCAGAGTCTGAGGGGTGAATTGAGAGCAGAACCAGGGAAGGGTGAGGAGTTCACAGAACGCCGAGGGAAGGGGCTTGTGGCCCCTTACTTGAGGTGAAACTCTGGCCCTCATCCCACCCGTACTGAGTCATACAGCTTTGGAATGCGAGCTTGTGATGGAATCATTGCTTACTTCATTCATTTCTTTCAGCAACTCACTCTGGTACTCAGAGTGCTGGTGATAGAATGTTGAGCAAGGTCCCCCAGCCCTCCTAGTACTACTAAATCTAGTAGGAGAGGTGGACATGAATCAAGAATCACAAAAGTAACTGTACACTTAACACATTAGGTGCCAAGAATGAAGGGTGAAGGGTGGTAAGACAGGGATGGCAAATTGCCAGTGTCGGGGATATCCAGGACTGCTCTCCCGGGTATGTGGAAGTTTATTTGAGACCTGAGAGAAGGGAGGTGGATATTCCAGGCAGAGGTGCAAATGCCCTGTGGTAGGAGGGAACTTTCTGCATTTGTGCTGGCCTCTGGAAAGTCCGTTGTAGCTGAAGTGTGAGGTACAGGATGGCAGAGGGGGTAGGGAGCCGGCTAGAGCCCTGTTGTAGTTAGTTTGGTCTTCATCTGAAGATCAGTGGTAAGTCACTGGAGGGTTTTAAGCTGGTAAAGTGGATATTGACCTGATTAGTCTTTGGCTGTGGTGTGGGCTCTGGTTCTGATGCTTGCTCCCGGGATCTCCCTAAAGGGTGATGGGCCAAGATATTATCCAAGCTTTTCTCAACCCTCTTTGGACCTTGATTGCCTTTTTACTCCAGGTAGATCACTTAACAGGTAAGTGGGGTAAGAGACAGTACCAGTCTTCACTGGGGCATTTGTCTAGGCCAAAGTATCCTGTGCTTACAGAGCATACAATGTAGCAGGAGCAGACAGATGACAAATATTTAAAAAGAAAAAGTTAATGATACAGTGTGTTCAGTGATCATAGGTATTAGCTATAAAAGTAAGGCAGACAAGGAGGATAAGGAATATCAGGGTTCAGTTATAAATAGGGATCAGGAAGCCCCACTGGGAAGGTGACATTTCACCTCTGAGAAGACAGAGACCTTAAGGAAGTGAGGAAGCTATGTAGTTATCAGGAAAGAGCACTCCAGGCAGAAAGAATACCAGCACTTTGGAGGGCCAGTAAGGAAACAAGTATGCCTGGGGCAGAGCAGAGTGAAATTGACAATTGGAGTCTGTGTGTTACCAGCTCCTGTGCTGGGCACTGACTAGAATATCTTGTTCAGGCCTGATAGTGTCCTGCTAGGGGGATTCTGCTCTTATCCCTGTGTTATAAAGAAGTAGCTCAGAGTCCAATGAGGCGAAGAGATTAGCTCAGCCAATCAGTGGAGGAGCTCTGCCTGACTCTAGATGCAGCCTCTTGGCCATTCTGCCTAGATTCCTGATGCTTCCCTCACCTCACATTGCTCACTTGACCTCTCTGGGGCACTTGACACCCTGGCTTCTTGACATTTACAGAGTGGGCCATCTGGCCTTGGCTCCAGAGGGCTGGATTCCACCCGGTTCCCTCTGCTTCTACTAAGGGACTGGCATCAGTCTCTTCCCAGCAGAGGAGTGGACTGCAGAAATGCCACCTGGACACCTTGGATGTCTGGGCTGTGGTTCATACTGCCCTGGGAAGGTTGACCCACCTGGCCTTTCAGAGACTCTTGAAAAGCTGGGGGTGGAAAAAACTCTGTCTTGTGGCCTCTAAGTGTGGAGAGTGCCAGGAAGGTTTGGGGCTGCTGGATAGATGCTAGCCTGGAACATCCTAACTCCAGTCTCTCAGAGGTGCCTCTCGCTAACAACATTGTCTTAAAAGGTTTTAGCTGGAAGTACTTGCCCTCCTTGTCTCTGGAAGGTTTGAGTGGTGCTGACTGGGGCAAGCAGACATATTTCCCAGCACAAAAGGTCTCCCATGAGGTCGTGGAGAGTTGGGCCCAAGGAGGACTCATATTGTGCTGGGAGTTAATTGCTGCTTTCTCTTTACTTCTCTGCAGAAAAGTTTCCTGGCTCAGCCTGTAACCCTTATGGACATCTATACTCACTGGCAACAGTAAGTCTGACGGGGCTGGAAGAGTGGGAGTAGGGACACCCCAAGCCATCAGCTTGAAATAAGCTAGGATTCTAATCTGGTCTGCAGTCTGTCCACATAGCCCACTGTGGACACTGGTTTCGCCCCTGAGAAGCCAGGTCACAGCTATGGGTGTCTGATAGTGAGAGAGGATATTGAGAGCTGTGTTCAGTGCTTTCAAGGACCACAGCTTCTCAGCAGCTTGTTACTCATTCAGTCGCCAAACATTTATTGAGTACCTACCTGCTAAATGCCAGGTCCTGTTCTAAGTATGGAGATAACTGTTGTGAGTGAGACAGACATGGTTCCTTCTTTCCTGGAGCTGACATTGGAGTCAGGTAGGCATGCCTCAAAGAAAGAAACAAATAAATATAAAATTAAAATGGCAGTAACGATTGTGAAAAAGGACCTGGGGCTAAGACCCCACAAACAGGTTAGCTGGGCCTTATTTGGGGGTTTTGGGGAGGTTTCCCTGTGGTGACCTTTGGTGTAAGGGCTGCAGGGAGTGGAGGAGGGAATGAGGCAGTAGGTCTGGAGAGGCAGGTAGAGTGGGCCTGGCAGAAGGAACTGCCAGGGCTGGGGCTTGTGCCTGCAGTCACAGGGCAGAGGAGGCTGGACAGCTCGCAGAGTCCACCCAAGCAAGGCCTCATCATCCATGGTGAGAAGTTGTGTCTTTGCTCCAAGAGCAGTGGGAGCCATGAAAGGGTGCAGTGGAGAGTGGTGAGATCACTCTGCAGGATGGCATGGCTGTTTGGGGCTGTGGACACCATCATCCAGGCAAGAGCTGATGGGGCTTGAGGCAGGAATAACAGAGGGGGTGTAGAGTCAGACAGTCAGTTCCAGGAATATTAGAGGATGAGACCGGGAGCTGTGGATGGTCTGGAGAAGTGGGCTCATTGACTCTCAGGTTCCTGGCCTTTGCACTTGCATGGAAGATGGGCTTGAGCATGGACCAAGAAGCAAGCCCAGTTTGGAGGGAGAGGGAGGACATGTTGCATATGAAATGTCTGTGAAACATGCAGAAACAGGAAAGGGGGGATAATCCAAAGGCATATCAACAGAGGAATGGTTTGAGAGGGAGGGAGGGGATAATCATCCTCTCTGAACTGGCCTGACCATAGTCAGCCAGGGGAGTGAAGGACCTGCAGTCATGTCCCATGTTGAATGAACAGAAAATACTGAACTGTCCAGGATGGACAAGAGATGGCAAAGGGGCAGGTGATAGGTCTCCGCATCTCTGAGGACAAAGGAAGTGGGCTGTTGTCTGGGGTCCTGAGAGACTGAAGTGGGACCCAGAGGTACCGCTTTAGAGAGACAAGCTTCAGCTTCTGAATACAAGCACTCTGTCATCAGAGCTATCCAGAAATGAGGTAGGCTACCTGTCATCGGAGGTGTGTAAGCAAGGGCGAGAATGATGTGGAAGAGATCCCAGCTTCCAGTGGAGAGCTAAGGTCTGTGAAGACCCTGTCAGCTCTCAGTTCTCAGCTACCCTCTGCTGTAAGGTAAGGTCAGAGTGCAGTGCCCTCCCTGCACTTCCTCTTCCTCACCCCCTTTAGCGTGCACAGGTGTCTGGCACTTCCTTCCCTAGAGAACCGCTTCAGTGAGCCCCTTGTCACTGGTCCCTTCTGTGGGTGAGGGGTACTGAATGGAACGAAGACCTCACACCCACCAGAGGCAACCTAGTCTAATGGTTCTCAGCAGAGTTCAAACCCAACAACTAGCTGTATGACCTTGGGCAAACTTGGCTTCCTTGAGTCTGTCTTCATCTGTAAAATACAGTAATAGCAAATAAGGTGCTAAACCTCACCATCGGAGGCATATCCCCCCCAGTCCCAGTATTTATTGAGTGGCAGCTACTATGAGCCAGAATTGTTCTTAATATACCTGGGACGAACCAGAGAAGAATCCCCACCCTTATGAAACTTGCATTCTGTTGAGGCGAGAGGAACAGAATGAATTGATAAGTGCAATAAGTGAAACCTGTATTTCAGGGGAATCCCAACAAGTGGCCTTCCTGGGAACAGGGGACCACAAACTGTGGCAGAGCACATCTAGCCCAGCTGGAGAACACAGAGCACAGATAGTGACACTGTTGGGATGGGAGGGTGAGGTCAGAGGAGATGGTCCTTGCACACTGCAGGGGCTCAGCCATCTGGGTGCTTGTCTTGCCCGTGCCCCAGACTTCCAAACTTCCTCCTGTCTGACCCTGAGCAAGTCAGTTGTTCATTTTTTGAGCTGTAAGCTAACATGCTGAAGATACATAGTGAGCCAGCAGGGTTCCTGCCAGCACCCCCTCCCCGCCCCAGGGTTTGATGATGTAGTTGGGGAGTCAGGCAGGAAGTCAGTAGAACAGGAGGAGGGAGAAAAGTGCTCTGAAGAAAATGAAACAGGATGGAAGGGCAGAGACTGGCGGGGGTGGGCCACGACCAGGAAGGGCCTTTGAGGAGTCAGTATTGGCGCTGAGGCCTGAAGCACAGGAAGGAGCTGAGCAGGGTCTTCCAGAAAGAGGCCAGTGCTGGTGCTGCAAGTTCTGGAGGAGTGGGGGAGTCAGGATGGTCCTATGAACAGCCTACAGGTGCTGGCTCATCACACTCAGTAATGGTTGGCCATTGTTATATAATGTTATTGACCTTTCCTGGTTATTTTGAAGACTAATAGTTTATGAAATGTGTGAAAATGCAGAATACAAGTGTATTACACCATGTTCTCAAACCCTCCGTGTGCATTTCCGTGGGGAGCGGGGAGCAGGGGCATGTCTTTCTTTTCAAATCTCCTGGAGGTGCCCTTACCACCTGGTTGGTACAGCTAGTCACTTCTTCCTGCAGAACCTCAGAGGTTGGCCAGAAGCGGAAGGCGGAGGAGGATGCAGCGCTGCAGGCTAAGAAGACCCGAGTGTCAGACCCCATTAGCAGCTCTGAGAGCTCGGAAGAGGAGGAGGAGGAGAAGGCAGAAGCTGAAGCCGCCAAAGCCAGTAAGCGTTTGGATATTGGGTTGTTCCGGGGGAGAGCCCACCTCCAGCTTCTCCTCCAGTGAGGCCTGAGAAGACCAGGACCTTTTAGAGAGAAGATTGGAAGCATCTCACATACCTCTTGCAGTATTTAATTAAGCCCTTTCTCGTGCCAAACATCGTGTCCTAGGTACTGGGAATCCAGTGGTGAACAAAAACTGAGCTGGGCCTGTACAGTCTGATTTGAGGTACAACAGCTACATTGTTGCAAGCAGGACACTGCTGGAAGGATTTCAGAGGGCAGCTGACAGGCACCCCTTCTCTTTGGCCTGTGGGCTGTCAGGGGAGGGGCTGCGCTTCCTGTCATTCTGGAAGAGTACGAGGTAGCACAGGGAGGCTCTCCTGGGCACTCTGGTCTCAGAGCTTTCACAGGGTGACCCCGTGAGGCCTGCCTAGCCCCTTCTCCCCAAGTCCTCAGGACAGTTCATGCTTTAACCAACATAGCTGTAACTCCACAGAGGAATCGTCCTTTTTCCCTGTAAGGTTATTGGGTTTTGCTTGCAAAGAAGGTAATTTCTTGATTTTAGGTATATTTTCCAGTTGTAAAAGAATCCAGGATTCACTGTGAACTGTTCGTTATAGGATTTATGAAAATGGTTAAAAAGATGGGGAAAAAATTACCCATACTCTACCGCCTATGATTTGGCAAATTATTCTACCATTTATTTTTCCTGAGCATGTTTTTAAAAATATTCAAGATCATATTGAATATATATCTTATATCTTTCTTAATCTTCTAAAATTACAAATGCAGAACAGGTTCACTTTGAATCATGTGAAAGAAAAATGAGTGGTTTTCTGTTTTCCTATCCTGGTTCCCTTTCTCCCCCAAATGTATCCTAGCGGGTGGCTTAACAGCTGTCCCCTTTGCATCTGAGCCTACAGACAGCTGTCCGTATGTGCACACATCCATAGCTCCGTGCTGTGTAACACAAAAACTGGTCAATTTCATACTGACTTATATCTGATATTAATGAATTTTTATTTAATTAGTCTTGTTTAGTGATATTTTATTAATTTTCCTCTGATAACGGAATCATAATCGAGTACCCGTTGAGAGAAGCATATGGAAATATTTGTGGGCAGCATGGTACATGTCTGGCATTCTCTTCAGAATCATACTTGATGGGGAAGGGTGCCAGAGAGGCTGGTTGACATCACATTGGCCACAAGTTGGTAATGGTTGGTGCTGTCTGGTTCTCTGTACTTCCTCTCCACTTACAAATGCATCTAAAATTAAAAAGAGAGGGAGATGGAGTTAAATGCCAGGAAGGGAGTTAGACCATGCTGTTCATCTCCGCAGTGTCCTCTCACATTCACAGCACGCCCTAGAAATCTTGTCCTGTCTGAGCTCTAGGGAGACAGTCCCCTGGTGTAAGAGCACCAGGAATCTCTAAGTCTTAACCTCTGACCAGTTCCTGGGCCCATGTTCAGCTGCTTTTCCACTAGAAACCCTTGAAATCCTGAGCAGCTTTCTGTGTGGCCCGAGGGTGGGTGGGCTGACCACTGTCGCTGTCCTGCTCAGTGACTTGGGCTACAGCGCAGGCGTCTGCGGGGCTGGCCCACTCTGAAGTGGCGGCACGCCTGTGAGCCAGCCCTTTCCTCTGGGGGCTCCAGGGTCTCATGCCAGCCAGGGCTCCCTGGGGGACGCAGACCTGTAGCTTTCATGTCGCCCTGCCCTCTTGCTCCTTCTGGCTGTGGCTCCTGCATCCCAGAGCTCTTTCCCACAAGTCTGGGCTCCGCCTCAGGTCCTCGTGCCAGCACCAGGCAGTCATACCAATTGAACCGTCCGGTGAGCTGAGACCTGTTGTCTGTTCTCAGTGAGAAAAAGCTCTCCTGGCTCAGCCCGTGGGTGTTTCTGTCTCGCAGCCCCAAGACTAGCAGCTACCAACTCCTCAGCGGCGGGGCCGGTTTTGCCATCGAGCACAAAGGAGAAAGCCAGGGTGAGTAGGACCACTTCGAAGCTGTGGCCTGTGGGAGTGAAGTGCCCTACAGGGGACAGTCTCCTGTGTCAGAGAAGGATAGGGTTGGGGATAACAGTCTGACTTGGATTCAGATGTCAGCCTTTTTTTTTAAGATTTTATTTATTTGTTAGAGAGAGAGAGCAAGCACAGACAGACAGAGAGGCAGGCAGAGGCAGAGGGAGAAGCAGGCTCCCCACCGAGCAAGGAGCCCGATGCAGGACTCGATCCCAGGATGCTGGGATCATGACCTGAGCCTAAGGCAGCCGCTCAACCAACTGAGCCACCCAGGCGTCCCAGATGTCAGCCTTTATTACCAACTGTGTGATCCTAGCTCGTCCCTTTACCTCTCTGGGCCTCAGTTTCCTTTTCTGTAAGGTGGAAACAATGAGCACTGCTCTGGGCCCCTGGACACAGCATGCACCTGTAATGGCTTCTTTCCCCATCATCCCTGCAGTCACCTTTTAGCCAACAACTTGTGACCCATCCAGTTATTTTCCGGGCACCGTGGGAGGCAGTGGGGGGCACCACAGTGACTGAGACGCCTGTGGTTCTGAAAGCACGAAGCTCATTTTCTAAACTGAAACCACTCAGGGTGGAAGACCATGCGCTGGTAGTGGAGGAAGCGGCGTTAGAGACCCGAGGACGCATCCCCAAGCTGCCGGGCACACTCGCAGCCATGCCAAGTAGTGCTAGGAACCACAGCATACCACTCGGTACCGCTTAGCAAGTAATTCCCATGTCCCAGGAATTGCCACTGGGCATTCTCCAAGCCTCTGTGAGGGCTGGTACCACTGTCAGCCCCACCTTAGAGATGAAGAAGCAGATGGAAGGAGGGAATTTGCCCAAACTTGCATGGCTGGGAAGAGGTCTGTGCTCATTCACCAGGCCGTTCCCGGTGTGTCTTGTCACCCCGTCCTTTGTAGGCAAAGACCAAGAAATCCAGCAAGATGGTGAACTCCTCACCCCATCCGGCCTCTGGAAAGGCAGTAGCCCACCTTCTGTCTGGGAGATCCCCCAGGAAGTCAGCAGGGCCCTCGGCAAATACCGTTCTGGTCTCAGAAACTGAGGAGGAGGGTGGTGTCCCAGCCCTCGGAACCCCAGCCAAGCCTGGTAAGCGGCACTGACCTCTAGATGACAAGCCCCCTGAGTTTGGGCTGGGGAGGCGGGCCCCAGGCACTGCTTTATCAGGCTGTGGGACATTTTGGAATTTAAAGGTTTGTCTCCGTGGCAGTAAGGGCTCCACACCTCGATGAGGGAGGGTCTGCTGCAGGAACAAGTCAGGCTTCGCCAAGGGAGTTGGAGCAGCCCTGGGTAGTGATGGAGCATTTTCTGGTTTAATGCTCTCAGGTGGGTCCGGGGCCCACTGTAGAGGCTGAGACTCAAGTGAGAACCTGGGTTTGCCTCAGTTTGTCATGTCAAATAGGCATTTGCCTGCCTGCCTCAGTGTGATGAGGGTAGTTGATCTCCGAGCCATCAGACGCTGGCTTGTGTGTGGTAGGACCTGGTCTCTAACCCTTCCCAGGGCCACGGTGTGCGGGAACGCAGGGAGACGGGTGGCCTGCGCCTCAGCTGTGGGGCTTCAGGATAGGTAGGGCTGAAGCTCTGCACACAAGAAGCGAGCACAGGGCCCCTGCCTCTCATTGGCTGGCATGGCTGAGTGCTGGCGAGGGGAGGGGAGTCTGGAAGGGCAGTACCTCAGCCCTCTTCCTCTTCCTCCCTCAGGAATGGCCTCAGCCAACCAGGTCGACAGCTCCAGTGAGGAGACCTCCAGCTCGAGCGATGAGACCTACGTGGAGGTAATTGCCACTGTCCTAGGAGCTGCCCTCTGACCTCTAACCCTCCCAGCGGTCTGGCCGGAGCTTCGAACACCAGTGGGGCCAAATCAGTTCTAGTGTTTCAGGCGGACTGGGAGCTGGAAAGGCCGAGGCCTGAGGAGGGGAGCCAGGTGCTGCTTGTCGTACCTTGGGCATGAGAGAGGTCTCGGGTTGGCAGGGAGAGATGCCAACCTGTCTGTGAGACAAGGGAAGGCTTCCTGGGAGAGGTGGCACTGGAGCAGGGCCTTGATGCATAGGCCACCAGGAAGGGATGCGGGGGAGGAAAGAGTGTTTCAGCAGGAAGAGCTGCATCAGCCAAGGCCCAGGGGCAGGAGAGCGGCCGTCAGGTGGTGTGGTCAGGTGAGTTGGGTGAGGGGTTCTGGGCCCGCTGGTGAATGCCAGGCCTAGGTGCATGGTCAGCGATGGTCAGGTGTTGGTCTGTGGTGTTAACTCCTCTTGGAGCTGTGACCAGGGAGTCACTTTTTTTTTTTTTTTTAATGCCTTCTTTATTTATTTTTATTTAAACATATAATGTAACCCCACCACCCTCTCCCCACCCCCCTCAGTTTGTTTCATGACATTAAGAGTCTTGGTTTGTCTCCCTCCCGATCCCATCTTGTTTCATTTTTTCTTTTCCTACCCCCTTAGCCCCCACCCCCGTTGCATCAGGGGGTCACTCTTGATGGGGCACCCACGCCTTGGGAATATAGTGGCAGGCAGGAGGGACATGGAGGGGACACGGAGGCATCCTGGGAAGTTTGACTACAGTGTCGCAGGTCGCTAGGGGAAATGTAGAGAGCCCCGAGGGGCAGCAGCAAGGCTGTGACACCATGGACAAGGTGCAAGGGACAGAAGAGGGGTCAGAGTCAGCGGGGCCACAGTCCGCTGCCCGGCCAGGAGGACTGGCAGGAGGAGGTTGGGTTGTACTCTGGGCTCTGTGAGAAGCCATTGCAGGGTTTCAGGCGTGGAGGTAAGATGGCCTGATTTATGTTGGAGAGAGGTTGCTGGTTGTGGCCTGGGGTAGAGGACAGGGCAGAGGGAAAGCAACGAGACTGTTGAAGCAGCTGGTATAGTGAGGCTGATGGCAGACCCCAGGGTGCCTACTAGAAAGGGCGTGTGGAGGGAGAACCAGCAGGATTTTGGGCAGGGGGCGTTGGTCTGGTGCCCAGAGTACTTCTCCCTTGTCTCCCACCTCACCCAGTGTAGGTGGAGACCTTCCTCCTATATACCCCAGGCCTGGCCGAAGGCCGCTCCCCATGTCCCATCGCCACCCAGATACAGCCATCAGGGCTCCTTGGGCTCCCATACCTCCCAGCCCTGCCATGGGAAAGGGGGCCAGACTCACAGCTTTGGTGGGCCAAAGGCCATAGCAACTTGAGGAGATGACTGCCCCAGGAACCTGAGGTCAGGTGAAATCTGATGGCGGAGGTGGAGGTAAGGCACTGCCTGCCTAGGAGATGTCAGGGTTTTCGAAGTCTAAGAAAGCCTGTAGCGGAAAGAAATGTGCCCCAGGAAGCAAGTGGCAAGACCAGAGTTCAAATCCTAGCCCTTGGGATGGCCGCCATGATCAGATTCTGCAGTCAAAGGGGGGACGGGGTGAGCTTCCCAGTGGAGAGAGACTGCCCCTCTGGGCTGGGTGGACCAGGCATGCCAGGCAGCAGGGGAGCATAGTGTTAGAGGGTTCTGCCCCCAAGGCCACACAGTCATGGTTCTAGTCATGATTTTGCCCTTCATTTTGGTCTTGAATGACTTAACCTCCCTGAGTTTCTTGTCCTTTTCTGGAACATGAGTGTAAAGATGGCGTCTGTCTCAGGGAGTTGAGAATCGGAGGATACAAGGGAAGGCCTTGATAAACCATAGAGCCTCTCCTACCCCTCAGAGGCAAAGAGAAGTAATTTCTCCCTAATTGCATTTTCTTGTTCCAGATGAAACCTTCAGTAAAACCACCCCAGGTCAAAGTCTCACCAGCACCTGCCAAGGACTCTCTCGGAAGAGGGGCAGCCCCAACCCCCAGAAAGGCAGGGGATGTGACCCCCCAAGTCAGAGGAGATGCCCTGACCCCAGCCAACAAGGCCAAGGTGCCAGAAGAGGACTCCGAGAGCAGCGAAGAGGAGTCTGAGAGTGAGGAGGGGACCCCTGCGGAGCCACCCTGCCAGGTGAGGCCTGGGGCAGACAACTCCTCAGCATCCCAGGTCCCCCTGCAGCCAGGGACTCTTCCATGGCCCCCAGAGGCCAGCTGGACGGCTGCATGATCAGCACCACCAGATGAGCCTCACCTTGGCATTTGGGGCGCAGGAGGTGGGGGTGTGAAAATTGAGGGGCGAGGACAGTTGGGCTTGCTTCAGCCACCCGTGCAAATTGCCCTTCTTGCCCGAGCGGCATTTTAGAAGGGCTGCTTCCCATGGGGTGGTCCTGAACCCCACCCTGTCAGTAACTCCCCTTTACCTCAGTTTCCCTGTCTAGTGAATGGATGTGGCCCTCTGGTCCTATTGTGAAGGGATTTAAGTTTTAATTGCTTGGTCGTTTGGCTTCTCTGGCCAAATCATGGTTTGTTAGCTAACAGGAATCCTGTTAACTTCCATCTGCTGGGATCCCCTCCCCTGGGCAGGTGGCCAGGGTTCTTGGATCGTCTGAAGGAAAGCAGGGGGTGCTGGGAGGCTGTTGGGGTTGGAGAGCCAGGAAGAGGAAGCATCAGACAGTGGTGGGAAAAGGCCCCGCAGCCCTGAGCTGGTCAGGTGAGCCCCAGGAGGGGAAGTCCTGGTCCCCGCGCAGGCCTGGGGAGGTACAGTAAATAAGGTTCACTTTGCTGGGTGTTTAAGAGGAGAGTAAGGTGGGCTCTGCTGTAGGAATGGTAATTAAAATAGAGTCCTCAGGGAAAAGCCTTACAGGGACGTTGAGGACGTGAAGCGGGGTGGAGGAAGGGGCATGCACATGGACATTTGGACAGAAGTCATTCTGGTGGGGAGCACAGCAAGTGCCAAGGCCCTGAGGCAGCAGTGGGAGTGAGAATTGTTACAGACAGGGTGCAGCAGTGGGCCAGGCCAGACCTGGTACCTGTGCTCCCAGAGCTTTCCCACTGATGGGGGAGTCCAGCCGAGGGCGGCTCTGACCCCTGTGTATGGGCATCAGGGAGGACTGCCAAAGGAACTGGTATCTGTCTCAGACCCAGAGGAGGAGGTGGTGGTGGCCAAGTGGGATGGGCGGGGCTGGGAAGGCCCCAGAAGTGAGAGTGAAGCTGATAGGCCAGGCCTGCGCACCAGTCAAGGTAGAAAGTGAGGAGAGTAGTGGGGGCGTCTTCTGAGCCCCAGCTAAGGCCTCCACTTTGTCCTGAGGTCCCCACCAGAGGGTGACGGAGAGGAACAAACCACCCCTTCTCTCTTACTAGGTGAAGGCCTCAGAGACAGTTGTCCAGGTCAGAGCTGCGTCGGGTCCTGTCAAGGGGACCCCTGGGAAAGGCGCTACCCCAGCACCCCCTGGGAAGGCAGGGCCTGCAGCTGCGCAGGCCACGGCCCAGAAGCCAGAGCAGGACTCAGACAGCAGCAGTGAGGAGGAGTCTGACAGCGAGGAGGAGGCACCGGCTGCCAAGACACCACTTCAGGTGATGCCTGGGAGGGGAAGGTCCATGCAGCCCGAGGCCCTCCCCTGAAGGCCTTCTGGGACTTGCTCTGCCCTCTGCAAAAGCTCTAGACACACTCACAGCCCCACCCCAGCTCACCTCAGATTTGTGTGGCATCCTCTGCCCTGTCTGGTCTCTTGTGTCTCCTCTTCATGTCCACTCTCTGGGCTCCCTTTCCTGATTCCATTTGTCTCCCTCCAGGTGAAGCCTTCAGGGAAGACCCCCCAGGTCAAAGCTGCCTCAGCTTCTGCCAAGGAGTCTCCTAGGAAAGTGGCCCCTGCACTGCCCCCTGGAAAGGCAGGGCCCGTAGCTGCCCAGGTGGGGAAGGGGAAGGGGGAAGATGACACGGAGAGTAGCACTGAGGAGTCTGACAGCGAGGAGGAGGCCCCAGCAGCTGTGCCCCCAGCCAAGAGCCCTGCTCAGGTGAGGAGGCAGGTGCCACTGCTCAGAGAGCCCATCCGTTGGCTTGTCCTCCCACTCCGCGCCTGGGGCCCTGTGCCCTGCATTTGCCTTCCTCCCCTCCTGTCTCCCCTCACACACAGTCCCCTGTGGGCCCCTGCCCTGATCTTGTCTTTTGTTATTCCCAGGCAAAGCCTTTGGGACAAAACTCCCAGGTCAGAGCTGCCTCGGGTCCTGTCAAGGGGCCCCCTCAGAAGGTGGGGGCAGCAGCCACCCCAGTAGGGAAACAGGAGGAGGACTCAGAGAGCAGCAGCGAGGAAGAATCAGACAGTGAGGCAGAGGCACCGGCCCAGGTGAGGCACCTGCCTATAAGGCTCTTTTCTCCCCCTCAGGGCCAGGAGCCGTCTTCCCCCCACCACATAAACACACACTGACTCTGCTTGCCCTCGGTCTATGTCTCTGCACACAGTCATGCTCTCCGCCCCCTCCCCTGATCTTGTGTGTCTCTCTCCAGGCAAAATCCTCTGGGAAGATCCAGGTCAGAGCTGCCTCAGGTCCTGCCAAGGGGCCCCCTCAGAAGGCAGGGTCTCTGACCACCCAGGGCAAGGCCAAGGTATCCAAGGATGACTCTGAGAGCAGTGAGGAGTCAGACAGTGAAGAGAAGGCGCCTGCAGCCCCGACTCCAGCCCAGGTGGGGCTCAGGAGGGGCCTTGGTGCAGCTCCACCTGTCAGCAGCCCAAGGAGCAGAGGGGAAGGATGGCAGCGGGGCTCCACCCCAGAGCAGACGGAGGCTCTGAATTCAGGCTCCTTCTCTAGCTTCTGACTTCTGCTTCCTCTCAGGCAAAACCGGCTGTGAAAACACCCCAGATCAAGGCCTCCCCAAGGAAGGGCACCCCCATTACCCCAGCACCTGCCAAGGTCCCCCCAGTGCGAGTGGGCACGCCAGCTCCTTGGAAGGTGGGAGCAGCAACTTCTCCAGCCTGTGCCTCATCCCCAGCTATGGCCAGGGGCGTCCAGGGGCCAGAGGACTCTTCAAGCAGCGAGGAGTCTGACAGTGAGGAGGACCTCTCTCCTGCCCCAGCCGTGGGACAGGTGAGGCCAAGTTTATTCAGCTGACTCAGGGCCAGTGCTCATGTGGCCCCTGGGGCACCTGTGACCCGCTTCTGTCCCCTGTCATTCCAGGCAAAGCCTGTGGGGAAAGGTGTCACCATGAAGGCTGCCTCTACACCTACCAAGGGGCCCTCAGGCCAAGGGACTGCCCCAGCACCCCCTGGGAAGGCAGGGCCTGCAGTGGCCCCAGTCAAAGCTGAGCTGCAGGAAGACTCCTCGGAGAGCAGTGAGGAGGACTCCTACAGTGAGGAGGCGGCCAAAGCTCCGACCCAGGTGAGGCCGAGGAAGAGCCAGCCCATCCCACCCACACCAGAGCCTGGGGCAGGGTTGAGAGGCTTTTCTGGGCTGTTCTTGCCCGCCCCCCCCCACCCCCTTCGTGTGCAGAAACCTCAAGGGCAGCCTCAGCTCAACCTTCTTCCTCACTTTTCACTGTCTCCTCCACCTGTCAGAAGCAGCAGGGTCTTGCCCATGGCCTTTTGAGCTCCCGTTGAGATTCCTTATGCCTTCCACAAGCTCTGTTGAGTAGCCCATCTGCCAGGCACAGTCCCGTCTCCCTCAGGGAATTCCCAGTGTAGATGGGGGCGAGTGTGTGTGCCCAGGTTACTCCAGCATGGTGTGCCAGGGTTGAGAATAGAGCATGTACCTGGGCTAACAGCATGGCAGGTGATGGCGTCTAGGGGTTTCCAGGAAGGAGGGCCTCCTGGAGGAAGTGGCACTGGGAACTGTG
>RCUC01131986.1:0-10433 GCA_003697995.1 Taxidea taxus jeffersonii | reverse complement strand
GGAGCGGGGAGCTCCTGACCAGGTGTCTTAATGTTACAGGACTTTTGTCCCCTTAGCGCCCGTGGCTCTTGGCCGCGCTCTTTGAAGAATGAAGAGGTGGGTCAGACAAAGAGTGGCAAAGTGAAGTTTATCGACATCGTGCAAAGCTCCTGGAGAAACAGGGGACCCGAGAGGGTGGCCATTTTGGTGCTCAAATACAGGGGCTTTTATTTTTTATATTTTTCAAAGATCTCATTCATCTATTTGAGGGAGAGCATGAGCAGGGGGACGGGCGAAGGGAGAAGCAGACACCCCACTGAGCAGGGAGCCCGACTCCATCCCGGGATCCTGGCAGACCCCGAGATCACCACCTGGGCTGAAGGCAGATGCTTCCCCGACTGAGGCACCCAGGCGCCCTTAGGGGTTTCTATAAGCACTTTTGAGGAACTGCCTCCGGCATCCTGAGAGCGACCCCCCTGAGGACTGGCCGCTCAGGTGTGCCAATCAGGCTTTGATCAGGTCCCCGTGTAGGTCCCCGTGTGCCTGTGGGGCTATTGCTCACGTGTGGCTGCTCTCGTGGGCTGACCTCTGGGGACCAACTGGACAGTGAATGACGTGCCGTGGTTACTGGTTTCGTCTGGGATGTGTTGCAGGTGTCAGTCCCGCCAGACAGGAAGCTGTCGTGGTCTCGTCTAAGGGGTGCCCACCCGCTTTTGTCCCGACACCCTGTGTCCTTGCTGGGGACCCTGGCCCTGAAGACCTGCATGTCCCACGAACCCCTCATATGAACATACCTTGCCCGCATCAGAAGCGGAGTGGAGCGAGGCAGAGGCTGTGTGTGTGACAAGCCACCAGGGTCAGCTGGTGGTTCCGTGGCCTGACAGTGACTTTGTCTGAGTCTGAGCCTGTGGCCTGTGTTCTGTGGATGCGGACACGCTGTGACATCACTGATTAACCCAGCTGGTGGCATGGGCACTCTCCACGGAGGGGAGGCTTCCTCCGCTTCCCGTGTCCCCGTGGACCTGGGCCACGTGCCTGCTGCTAGGGACACAGCAGTGACAGGGGACAGAGCTCCTTGTCCTCAGGGGCTCACATTCTGGGTGTGGTGCCCTGGATTGCGTGTCCTCAGATTCACGCGTGGAAGCTCTCACTCCCACCGTGACTGCAGCGGGAGACGGGGCTTCTGGGAGGAAATTAGGGCTGCGTGACCGCAATCCCACAGGACCGGCGCCCTTAAGAGGAGGAGTGTGGCCCGGGAGGCTCAGTCAGCTGAGTTTTCAACTCGATCTCAGCTCAGGTCTTGGTCTCGGGTTTGGGGTTCAAGACCTGCCCTGGGCTGCAGGCTGGGCGAGGAGATGGCTTCAAAACCAAACAACGAGGAGGGGACACGTGAGCTCTGCCCCCCAACAGTGTGTGCGCAGAGGAAGGCTGTGGGAGGACACGGCATGGTGGCAGCATCTGCCATCCAAGGAGAGAGGCCTCGGGGCCACCTTGCTGGCCCCGTGATCTTGGACTTCCTGTCCAGAACCTGGAGAAACAGATGTGTGCTGTTTCAGCAGCCCAGCCTGAGGCGCGTGGTCACGAGGCCCCAGGGGATGTGGGAGGGGCAGACAGGGCTTGATGTGCTGCTGGAAAGGGCCCCGGCTGCGGCCTGGCAGCAGAGAGACGGCTGAGGGTGTGGGTGCCTGGGGAGGGGCGGGGAGGGAGGGCCCAGCGGGTGGGGGGAGGCGCGGCTGCCTCCCCGCTCCTGGTTTTGGGTGAGAGGAGAGGGTCTCCCCATTGCAGGGAGGAGCTGGCGAGGGCGTGGGGCACCGGGGAGATGGTCTGATACCCCGGTCTGGAGTTTAGGGCAGACCGTTCCCACAGTTCTGCTCCCAGGAGCCGGGCCCTCAACATCTGGGATGTCCTCAGGCTCCCTGCACACCCTCTGGCCTCCTCTGACCCCTTAACCCTGCGTCCTTCCCCTCTGTTGCAAGCATGAGGCCATGCTGTGAGGTCTGCTCTACCCACCCTCCTCTCCACGTGCTGCTGGAGCTGCCTCCCATGGCTTTCCAGTGCCCCCTTGTTCCCCACCCTGCCCCTCTGCGCCCTGCCTTTCAGAGATCCCATCTGGCCCCACCAGGGAGCTGGCCCATCACCTCCTGTCCACTCTGTTTGCCCCCCACGAGCCTGAAGACTGCATGGTGGCCCTGTGGGAGGGGGCCTCGGCCAGCCCTACACTGTGCTAGCCCCCCGCCTCACCAAGGATGGACCCCAGGTGCTTCCCAGCCGTGTTACACAGTCTATCTTCTTTCTCGGAGATGTCCTTTCCCACCGCGCATCCTTCCTCCCGGCCAGCATCTGCCCCCTCACTAAGCAGGTGCTCACCACGTGACTTATCTCTGGCTTATAGATGTGGCTCCCTGCTTAGACCCCGAGCCCCGGGAGTGGGAGGACCAGGCCGCTTTGCCTCTGAACCTCACTGGGTCCAGCCTGGAGCTCACACAGACCAGGGGGCACTGAGGGTAGCCTGAACGCAGAGGAGAGGAGGGAGCGCCGCTGTGGTGGGATCTCAGGACGCCCCCGCTCCTGCTCTGAGGTCCGGCTCAAGCCCTCACCATCTCTCTCCGACCCTCCAAGACCCTGGAAATCTGTCTCAAGAAGAAAGGGGAAATGTTACTGGGGAATTCCCAGAGTTCCTGTGCACTGTCTTGACCAGGAGGTCACAGGGAGGCAGTGGGACAGGCGGCCAGGCCCTCCCCGCGACCTGAGGGTGAGGCACCCAGCTCGAGCCCCACGGGTGTCTGGGCACAAATCGGGCTGAGCCAGGAGAGGGGGGGCCATCCCAGGGCCCAGGTCACAAGGGGTGATGGGAGGAGAGGCCCAGGGTAGAGGCTCACTTCACCCACCAGGGAGGATGGGGTGCAGGACCCCAGGGAGTCTCAGACATGCTGATTCCTGGGGCACAGCACTGAGCAAAGGGAGGGCCTAGCAGGTGAGAGCAAGGTGGCACCTAGTGGGGGCGGAGGGCCCTGTCGCCAGCCTCCTTCTGTCTCACCTCTCCAAAGATGACTCAGGTGCTCCTGCCGTGTCACTTACCCTGCTGCCCAGGATCTCCTCCTGAGGGTTCCTTGCAAATGGGGTTAGGGAGTGACCGTGAGGTGCATGTCGGCCAGTCCCGGCCGATGGAACCCTCAGCCGCCCCCGTCAGGAGGAGCGTGGCAGGGGTTGGGAGGTCAACCGGTGTGGCAGGACGCAGCAAGGGCCGGCGCCCCAACACGCTGCCTTGGGCCCCTGAGTGTGCTCTGAGCACCCACTGCTGCTGGGGTTCCTAGAACATTCTAGATTACTTCCCAAAGCACATGAGGGCTGAGTGCAGGGCACACCTTTACTGGAAGCACCTATAGGCGAGAGGGTATGAGTGTACACATAAGGAATAGGGCGTGGGCACCTCTAATGGGCTTCTGGTGTGGGGACAGAGCCGGACCTGGTGGGGGTCCCATGGGGGCTCCCAAGCCTCTGGATCTCTCTTGTCCCCATCCTGCCTCGGGGCCCATGAGTCCATGGGGGTGGGCTGGCAGTCATGGGGGATGGTGGTCACCCTGGGTTGGCTGGAGCAGAGAGGGCAGGCGTCCGGCCCGTCTCCCACGGACAGCATTCATGTCCCGGTCCTGAAGGCCGGAGGAGCGGAGAGAAGGAGACCACCGGGAAGGAAGGATCCGGGGCGGCCCACAGCTCCAGAGCCCGCGAGTGCAGCCCCCCCAGGCCAGGGACGGTGCTGTGGGGAGGGGGCTGCCACCCCTGGGGAGCGGGGACCCCACAACGGAGGCAGCCAGTTTCAGGGACACCCCTAGAAGGAGGAGCGTGAGGTCGAGGACTCCTGTCCTGCGTCCCTTGCATCTCTCTCTAGTGCTCCTGGCGCTGGAGCTTCAAGGAGGCTGCAGGCCAAGGAGGAGACCGGGTTTGCCGCCCTAGGCCCGGCTCCCCTGAGCAGGGACGGGGCCGGGCAGCTGAGGGACAGCGACAAAGCCGCGGGCCCATGGGTGTCCTCAGAGACTTAACTTTACCAAGGCGACTGGAGGCCTGGCAGTGGGCCTGGGGCTTTTACTGAGTGATGAGCAGGAGAACGCAGCCCCTGCCCCTGGGGTCCTCGCAGCCACCCCCAGAGCCCCGGCCTCTCCGACTGGGTGGGCCTCAGCATGCCCATCGCAGAGGTGGGGGTCTCACCCACGGGCCGAGTCCCAGGTCAGAGTCCCACAGGAGCGCGTCCCCCCTGCACGCCTCGCTCCGGGATGCGGCTCATTGTTTCAGAAGGACCGGAGGTGCTCACGGGACTCCTCCTCCCTCCCAGCGGGCATGGGGTCATCCTCGGCTTGCTGGGCGACAGCCCGTGTGCCCCGAGAGCATGAGGCATGTGCCCTGGCCTCTTTGAGCAAAGAGGGGCAGGTCCAGACCCTCTCCAAGGGTCGCCCTGCTCAACTAGCTCAACCCAGTACCCCCACGACAGACGTCTCGACGATCTGCAGACGCCCTGCCCCCAGCCTCGCTGGTCCCCGGCCACCCGGCAGAGGGAAGGTCCCCACGAAGGGTCCCGGCAGGACCCGCGGGCCACTCACGGGCCACGAAGCCCCCCCGTTAATGCTGGTCGGCCAGATGAGCGAGCGAGTGGGCAATCAGGCACATTTCAGGCCGGGCAGTGTCCCCTGTAAAGTCAGACTCGGGAACGGGGCCACACACCCACCTTGGACTTGGCCTGTTCCGTGATTTCTCAAGTGACATCCAGTGACCGTGTGGAAATGAGAAAGGCAGAGTGCAGCCGTCCTTTGTGTCCCTGGTGACAACAAGGGGTGACCGGCCGGGGGGGGGCTCCCTCTGACAGGCCCTCGGGTGTCGGGGCACGGCCTGTGCTCGCGGGGTCTCGTGGGTCTCCCAAGCCCCAGGGTCCCGCCGGACCCCCGCCCTGCCTCGGAGGCTGGACTGGGCTGGTCCTGGGGACTGGTCAGCCCCCCCCCCCCCCCCCCCCCCCCGCCATGACTTCACCCCTGCCTGCTTCCTCCCCTGGCACGGAGGCTGTCCTCCTCAGTGTCCCCAGGAAGTGGGATTAGTAGTGACCCCAGGGCCCGTGGTGCCAAGGTCAGGACAAGGAAGGGGCTCAAGGTCCATCTGCGCTCGGCCACCAGCAGTCAGCTACTGAGGGGTGGTTCCTGGTCCTGGCGAGGGCTCGACCTCAGGGTCTGATGGGGACCCGCCTGGGGCCCGAGGCACTGGACACCCACAGCCGGATCGGGATGGGTCCGCTGGGAGGGAAGCCGCCACAGGTAATGGATTTGCAGCCTCACAGATGAGGGGAGTCGGAGGGTTTCATGCCCATCGCATGAGTTCCGGGGCTGAGCGGTGACGTGGGAGCCAAGGGGCTCCGGGGGAGACTCCCCAGGACACGTCCCATCTGAGGCGTCAGCAGGAGTGCGCTGCCTCTCTCCAGACCCCTGCCTGCGTCTTGGGGCCCCAGGCCCGGGGGGTCCCCACCCCTTAGCTGCCCACAGGGTCACCAGCTCTGGGGGCCGCGGTGCATGGGGAAGCCCAGGTGGGGAGAGCCCCTTCTGCATGGGGAGATTAGGGTTAGGGTCTGAGCACAGTCTGCACTCCAGAGACCCGGGCCAGGCCCTGTTGCTTTCTGAGCCCACTGACCCACCGGCCCATCTGTGAGACGGGAGCGGGAATGAACCGGCCCAGCCCCGTCCCAGGGACAGGTGGGGTGTGGACCCAGTGCGTGTGGCTCAGGGAAGGCAAAGTGTCACCCCCTCCCTCCCTCCCACCCTGGGTGGGGGGCACTGAAGGTGCTCCCCCTCCCCCCAGCCTCCAGCAGTCTGGGGAGGGACCCCTCGTGCTGAGCTGTGCTCAGGAATGTGCAGGTGGAAGCCAGCCCCCCATCCCTGACAGAGGGCACTGCGCGGGAGACGGGGTTCCTTTGGGGGCCAGTCACCCTGCTTCAGTAGACGCCGTGACAGGGAGCAGGAAAGCAGGAGGCTCCTCTTGTGGCCTCGGTGCT
Organism: Taxidea taxus jeffersonii; assembly: GCA_003697995.1. Taxonomy (NCBI): domain Eukaryota; kingdom Metazoa; phylum Chordata; class Mammalia; order Carnivora; family Mustelidae; genus Taxidea; species Taxidea taxus. The sequence continues at coordinate 4,426 of RCUC01131986.1, read as the reverse complement.
GGTGCTGGAGGGGAGCAGCCGGGGGGCTCCCCGGGTGTCAGAGCAGCCGAGGAGACGCAGATGCACAATTGGGGGGCACCCAGCTCTACAGCAAAGTCAGGGGGCCGCTCAGGGACAGGGCAGGCCAGGAGAGACTCCTCAGCCAGAACTGAGTGGGGCAGGAGGAACCGTGCCCACGGCTGTGCCCCTGTGGTCCCGCCTGGTGGCCTCCCCCTCCCTTTGCGAGCTCTTCTGCCTTGCCGGTCACCTGCTGCCTCCTGCCCCACGCCCCCTTTCGCCCGTCCCTGCGGGCCTCTGTGGGGTCCTGGCCACAGGCCGCTTGGCCCCGGCAAAGCCGGGTATGGGCAGACTGAACCGAGGCCAAGCTCCGACCGCAACAGCCTCCCTCGCGGGGCTGCAGTTTCTCTTTCTCTTTCAGTTTGGACGAGGCAGGTTCCGGGTTGAGTGCGAGCTCGGCCTGCTGGCAGGGGTGCTGGGACAGCAGGCGGGGAATGAGGGGTCCCGAGGAGGGACATGGAGCCTCCTGGAGGCTGGGAGCCGCCCCCCTGCAGCCGGGCACCCAAGCCTGATGCCCTGAGCCAGGTGAGTCCCGGAGCCTGTGTGTGTGTGTGTGTGTGTGTGTGTCCCAGCGCTTCCTGGTGTCCCCTGTCCTGACTCCCGAGGTGCCCAGCTCTCTCCACAGACCCTGCCCTGGGCCCCATCTGCTTCCAGTCTCACATGGGCTTTTGTCCCCCAGCATTGTCGCTCTGGGCTGACCCAGCCCCTGGCCCCCAGTGCCCTGATCCCCGAGAGGGGATAGGGCGGCAGGAAGCCTTACCCGCCAGCCGCGGAAGCGCTCCTGTCCTCTGTGGACACCCTCCCCCCGACTTTCCAGCGCCCACAGGCCAGTCCTGGAGGGTGCTCAGGGGAAGCAGGTGGTCAGGGAACCCAGTCAACCTCCTCCGCCCTCCACTGCAGCCTGGCTGACACTCGATTAGATAAAACCCTTACTTGTGTAGAGAGGGCGGCTCCCTGACCCTGCTGCGCGGGCTGCTGGACTGGCCGTTGGTTTCTCCACAGGACGGCTCCCGCGCTGTCTGGCAGAGTCCGCCCTGGAACCAGGATTCCCCAGAGAGGCCCCCCCCCCCCCCCCGGCCCCAACCCCCCCCCGCCCCGGCTCCGTTGCCAGGCCGGTGACTCCTCTGAACGTCCCTCTCTGACCCTGTGGCTCCCCAAGGGCCGCTGCTGCTCCATTCACGGGGGTGAGCCCGTGGCCCTAAGGGCAGCCCTGGCCACCGCTCCCCTCCAGCGCGGATCCTGTGTCCTACAGGCCCTGTACCTGTTGCTCCTGGGGTCCCTCCCCTGTGCTCTGGCCGTGGCCCTGTGCAAAGAGGAGGAATACCCGGTGGGCTCCGAATGCTGTCCCAAGTGCAGCCCAGGTGGGTGCAGCCCCGGAGGGACCAAACTCCAGTTCCCCGGGTTCAGCTGGAGCCCTGGGGCAGGGCACAGGCGGGGAGGGCTGAGCCTCTCCCTCCCAAGACCCTCGCAGCTGCAAGGTACAGGGATGTGGCCTGAGGGCCTGGCTGGCCCACTTATGGCCAGAAGCCGGGGCCCAGAGTGGGCCCCGGGGCACAGTCATACCCACAGGACACCAGGAGGCCTCCACCTCCTTCCAGAATGTTCCCACTGCTTTCTGCCCTCTTGGGTGAGAGGCCGCGGGACATGACGGGTGGGGTGGGGACAGCTCAGGTGCTGCTCAGTCCCGGGGCATGGGGCCCTACCTGCTGGAGCCTCAGGGCGGCAGGCGGGGTGGGCTCCCGAAGGGCCCTTCCCAGGCCCAGGTGACACAGCTCCCCCTGGGCTCAGGTTACCGGGTGAAGGAGGCCTGTGGGGAGCTGACAGGCACGGTGTGTGCCCCCTGTGACCCGGGGACCTACACGGCCCACCTCAACGGCCTGAGCGAGTGCCTGCAGTGCGGAGTGTGTGACCCAGGTAGGACCCCTGGCCACAGCCGCCACCCCACTGGGGACCCGTGGCCTGCTGCAGTGGGCACCCATGGGGCCGGGACCGCCGTGCCACACCCCACCTCGTCTGCAGGGCAGGTGTCTGCACGGGAACCCTTCCGGGGACTCGGGCCTTTGTCCACACCTGCCTCCCCAAGGGGCCAGCACCGTCACACACCCTGTTCGCTGCACTGTCCAGAGCGCAGGGAGCCCGTCAGCCTGAACCCTCCACGTGGACCCCCGAGCCACGGGTCCCGTCCTGCCTTGCCCGTCCTGCTGGTCCTGGGGGACTGGACTTCGTTCATCCCAGTGTCACAGCCCCACAAGGGCCCCTGAGGGCCCCTACTTGTGGCTCCACATTCGGACCCTTGTCTTCTTCCTGCCAGGTGGTCTGGGGTGGAGGTGCCCTAGGAGGAAAGGCAGGACCCAGGAGAAGCCTCAGTGCTTTTGGGTCCAGCCGGGGAAGGAGGGGCAAGGTCTTGGGGCCCCCGGCTCACCCATAGATCCTCAATGCCCCGAAGGAATCGCCTGTCTTATGGGGCTGGGGCTGGGGTGCAGGTGGCTGAGAGGCAGCCGGGCTGCCAGCTGCGGGAGGGGCTCTCGCTGTCCGCCTAGCTCTGACTAGCCTGCTTGCAGCGTGGGAGCCTGCCCGAGGGGCAGAGTCTTCAGGCGTGGGTGGCCTAGGGCTGGGACCCGCCTTCTGGGACTGCCCCCCGCTGACTGTGGTTCTCACTTCCTGTGTGGGCCCCGCGGGACAAGGCCGTTTCCCCATTTCCCCGGCAGGCTGGCTCCCCTCCTGAGGACAGCCTTTCACCATCCTCCTGAGAGCTCCTCCTTTCCAGCCCGAGCTGCTGCTGCTCCTGTCCCTCAGAGCCCCTTGGGACACACACCCCTGTGTCGAGCACCGGCAGGCCCAGGTTTGGGCTGAGCAGGGCGTGCACCTGGCCGGGTCCTCCGGCAGGAGCACAGTTGGACCCAGACACACACAGCAGGCTGCAAAGCTGGGCTGAGGGGGCTGGTCACCATCCTGTCCCCAGACCCGGGGCAGGAGCCCACAGGCCTGTGGCTGCTGCCCAGGCCTCTGCTTGATCTCCTCCCGGGATGGGGGGCTCAGTACTGCCCATGGCAGCCCGTGCAGCTGGTCTCAGCTTCTTCTCTTGGGTCTCAGCCATGGGCCTGGTGACCAGGCAGAAGTGCTCCCAGACAGAGAACACTGTGTGCGTCTGTGACCAGGGCCACTTCTGCGTCAGTGAGGATGGGGACGACTGTGCAGAGTGCCGTCCCCACACGCCCTGCAGACCAGGCCAGAGGGTGAAGGCCAGAGGTGAGCGGCAGACCCTGGGTGTCCTGACCCCTGGCCTCTCTGCTCAGCAGCCGAGCAGCCTGGTCTCCAGCACCCTCTGGAGAGACACATACCCAGGACCCAAGCCCGTGTGTGTATGGGGGAACCCAGTTTCCCTCCTAGCCGGGGCACCTGACTCCTCTCTGCCTGGCCCTGTCGTTTCCTAGGCACTGAGTGGCGGGACAGGGTGTGTGAAGACTGCCCTCCTGGGACCTTCTCACCCAGTGGGACCCTGGAGGAATGCCAGCCCTGGAGCACGTAGGTGATCCTGGGGTGGTCTCAGCTCCATGTCCCTGGGGGAGGGGGGCTTCTCCACGCTCCCCTGGCAGATAAGGGCCCTCCTCCAGCAGAAACTCCAGGGCGCCCCCTGCTCCCCGTCATGGGCCGGCCTCCAAGACAGCAGCTGCTGGACCCCCTGGCTCACACCCCCAGCACGGTAGCTGATGTGAGCTTCCAGGAGGCCAAGGATGGACCTTCTGTCCTGGGGCAGATCTGGAGGGAGGTGCTGCCAGATTCCCGGGGCACCTGTGGTTCTGGGGTATCCCCAGATGCCAGGGCTGTGGGGGCTCCTAGCGAATCTGGAGTCAGGCTGAGGGCTGTCAGGGAGGTTCTCAGGGAACCTGAGAAATGACAGGACTCCCAAATGCCCATCCTCGGGTCCTGAGGGGAACCTGGGGTGACCAGACGTGGCTGCTGTTGAGGGAGGGGCGGGTTCTCTCACCACCATCCTGCCTCTCCTAGGTTATCCCTCTGTCTGCCACAGTGGCTCTGAGGTTGTGCCTCCCTGATCTGGGCTCTCTCTGCCTTGTCTCCTCTGACCCGGCCCCCGTCCCTCTCCCTGGGCATCCCTGTTTTCCCACCTCTTCCTTCCCTCTGTCTGCCCGTAGCAGGGAGCTCCCACCCAGAGCCGCCGGAGCATGTGCCTTCCCTGCGGGGCCCGCTGCGCCTCGGGGACCCTCCGGGCTCTGAGTGCCAGGCCCCCACCGAGCAGCTCGCGCCCTCCCTGCTGCTTTCTCCTAGGTGCGACGGCCCTTTGCAGACACAAGCGGAGCCTGGGACCAGCAGCTCAGACGTCACATGCTCCTCCCTGCTGCACGCTGTC
>ML101989.1:17326-31423 GCA_003697995.1 Taxidea taxus jeffersonii | reverse complement strand
TGTGATTCGGGTGTCTGCAGAGGGGCCTTTCCCTCAGAGCTCTGTGAGGGGGCAAAGGAGTTTACAGTGAGAACTGAGTCCACTGGATTGCCTGCAGTTACATACTCTGAGCAGCCGCTGACATGCCAAGGGGCTGGGAGAGCCGCCCTGCTTCTCCCAGGTAGCAGGGGGTTGTGTCTGGGAGGCTTCATGGAAAGGGCAAGCAGGGTTTCTTCCTCAAGTCAAGGAAGAGGGAAGAAGGTCCTGGATACGGACTAGCATATGGGAAGGCACCAAGGCCCAGGAGGGCAGAGCTTATTCAAGGAGCTGCAGGAGAAAGACTTTGAGGGTGGTGGCATGAAGCCTGGACGCGCAGCCGGAAAGGCTGGCCAGAGCCCGTTGTCGTCATCATGGGGGCCTCATGTGCTGCCACAGGGAGGCTCTGGGGCCAGGAGGGTCCGCAGCAGCGGGCGGGGGGTGGGGGTGGGCTGTGTCATTGGGCGAGCGACTTGAGCAGTGTCTTAGCCACAAACAGCCAACAGCCACAGAAAATTGTTCCCAGGCCTGTTCCTAGCCATGGGGGCTTCTTGTTTTTGTTTTTTAACATAGTTATAATCCTATTTAATTGGACTTCTGGATCTTACAGCAAACTCTTCTTGAGGGAGAGGCTTTTACAGAAGAATTCCAATTACAGGACTATTACCTTAATGAAGGATAACAATTCCTAAGGCACAGTGTCATTAAACTTCATCCAGACGTCACTGTGAAAGGAAGGACCTTCCTCTCCGCATTCTCACTGTTGGTGTGGCCCAGTCAGTGTGTGCCCAGGCATTGCTTCTCTGGCGTGCTGAATCCTTATGCCTGTTGGGGGTACCCTGGGACGGACACCCAGTCCCTGCCCATCACGCCTTCCATCCTGACATCATGCAAAAATTTCTCATTTGGCTTGAGTGTATTTTTAAGTAATTCTTTTTTCAAGAACAGTAGGTGGCGGTATTTTTCTGAATTCTTTCATACCTGAGCATGACCTTCTGTTACCTTCACACAGAGGAACGGGCCTTTGGCTGGTAGATAAGGATGGAGGTCAAGGGAAGGGAGGTGACTTATGCATTTCTGCCCAGCGTGACAGGAGTTCCAGAAGTAAGAATGAGAGAAGGAGCTTAGAGTGGAGTATGTGATGTGTGACCACATGAAGAGCAGAAGGATTGAGGAGAGGATGAAACATGGGCCGGCTGGTTAGTTAGCGAGTTCTGTAAAAGGATTGGATTAAAAGGAAGGGAAGAAGGACAATATCAAATTGAATGACAGCCTTAGAGCCAAAGAAAAAAGTACTGAAACGTGACACTGAGATTAACAGAGAGGTAGCGGAAAGGGGTTGCAGGGCACTCACCCTCCCAGACAAAGATTGCTTCCAAGACCCGGTTCACAGAGATGCACACAGTTCCAGAGAACAGCTCTGCTCTGCGGATTCCCCGGGAGCAGCCGGACTCGAACACATTCTAGGCCTTGCTTTTCCGTGAGCTGAGGTGCAGAACCATCCTTTGCGTCGCGATTAGGCTGGATTTTGTGCTGATGGACTGCTGAATGTGGGACATGACAACACTTCCATGAAAGGAGTTTTCTGGAGTTGATGCATACAATCAGAGTTAGGCACCTTCCAACCCCCTCCCTCACATCCTTCTTTTCCTCTCTGCCTCCACTGCCCTGTGTCGGGCCATCCGCTCTGCAGTGACCTCTTCTTGGGACTTCCTGCCTCGGTTTCTCCTGCCCCCTCACCCGTTCTTTCCCTGTCACCACCAGGGTTGTTATCCCAGAAAACAGAGACCCAGCTATCTTGCCCTCCTAGTTAAAAAACGTCTCTGGCTTCCCTTCTCCTTCCAGATAAACTCCAGAAGCCTTAAGTTTGCATGGCCCGTAATAACTCTTTCCCTGAGGGGGGCGGGCGCTGTGAGTCATTCCACAACTATTTATGGAGCACCTGCCATGTGCGCTGAACCAGCAAACAAAAACTTGCGCCCTCTTAAGCGTTTGCTCTTCTTGTAAGAGACAGACAATAAACAAAGATAATAAGCAAACTCTATTCTGTACTGGCCGGTGGTAACCGGCAGGGAGAAGAGTAAAACTGGGAAGGGGATGGAAAGTGGCAAGGGAGGACCTCGCTGGGAGGGTGACCTGGAGGAAGGCGGGCCCTGAAAACAGCAGGGAGGCCAGTGTGGGAGGAGCAGAGGGAACAGGAGGTCTGAGAGGCCCTGGGGAGATCAGATAGGGCCTTCTTAGGTCATTGTGAGGACTTCAGTTTTCTTTGTTAGTGAGATGGAGAGTCACTGAGGGGCCTGAGTGGGAGAGCGACAGGACCTGTCGTTTCTCTCTTGCCATCCCCAACCCTCAAGCTTAGCTATCCCTCTGATGTGAGTCGCTCTTCCCGGCTTCACTGTCTGCCTCAGAATCCTGCAAAGCCCAACCCAGACATCACCTCCTTTGTGTAGCTTTCTTCATGTCCATACCAGATGACTTGCCCTGTCTGCCTGCTCCCACGGCACCCCGTGCATCTCTGTTAAAGCCCCTGTCCCTGTGTGTCTGGAATTCACAGCAGCTCTGAGGGGACAGGAGCTCCTTTAGATATTCCCAGGGCCCAGCAGTGTCTGCCCCATAGTAGACTTTCAAGAAGTGTAAGCACATGAATGGTAGATGGATGGATGGAAAGGCGGGATAGCAAAAAAAAAAAAAAAAAAAGTTGATGTCTGTGAGGTTTTAAAACAAGATTTTTTTTAGTTTGACTGATAACCTGCAAAGCCTTTTAAATCTATTCCATCATCTCCACACATAAATATAGCATGTATCATCCCAGCCACGAGGTAGCTTCTGTCCTCAGAGTTGTTCTGGGAAATTGACACTGTGGTTGGTTGAAACACCACGTTCCAGGACCATTCTAGGCAGGCTGACCCGGCCATTCCGTGCCCTGGCTCGCGGCTGAAAACCTGCTTTGTGAATTTGGCAGGATCTAGCAAGCAGGAGCATTCTCTTAAGCACATCACATTTATCCGTGCATTTGAAGCACTTTCAAATCTTTCAGTAAGTGACAGCTGCCTGGCTTTGGTGACTAGATCCCGTCACCTGACAGTGACTGGAAGAGACAAGGGAAATTAGTGAAGCTAGAAGCCACCTTCCTTAGAGAATTAGAAGTCCCACCCTTCTCCTCCCTCTGCCCTACAGCCCTGAGCCGTAGACATAGATTCCTGTGTTCAGCAGCCCATTTCCATCTCCTGCACTCTTAGTATTCCCGCTATGCTCAGTGTGCCGACAGATCAGATTTTTCCTGGGGTAGGGAAAGATTAGACTCTCCTGCCAGGAAAATGGGAAGCAGAATGGGACCTCTACCCTCAGCCAAAGGTGCTTTGTCCTCTGCCCTCCCTGCCCCTGTCCATAGCCCCCAGGGCTTCTCCTTTCAGCTCCTGAGTTCCCCCAGAGCAGGAAGCCTGCCTGGAGTGCCCAGGGGTCACGCTGCCACCTTTCCCTACAAGGTTTCTCTTGGCCCGTGTGGCTGGTGAGAGGTGAAAGCAGGGGAGGAGAAGACAAGTGGAGAGGGCAGCCAGAGAGGAACTTTCCATACTGAGTCCTGTGTTCTGCTGCCATTTGTTTTCAGCTCAGTGTTTTCACGGCCTTCCCGGTGGCCACCCTCACACTCCTCCTCACTTCTCCTTTTCTGAGACAAGGGTGTTCTTCATAATACTGCATGACCAGCTTCAAATGATCTTCCCATATGATGGCCCCTGAGTCTGCAGTCATTTCTGTATTTATTAATACGATGGGCATAATAAAAACAGCTGCCCCGAGGTTATCTGGTCAAATGAGGCCAGAGAAAGAGAACTGGACATTAGGGGGCCTTCTCAGAGTCACTCCTTTATTTTTGCCTGCACTCTTTGATCAGTATCTATCCGCCCTAAATTTGTACTTTGATCCTTCACCAGACCTAATGTGCCACCTCCTGACTGTCGCCTTATGAGCCCACTAGAGCATGTGATGGTCTGCAGCACAGGGTCACGCTGAGCAAGCGCCGTCGGCCCAACCCTCCTTCCCCTGGCGTTGCCCGGCACTGCCCAACAGACAGACACAGACCACAGACGGAGCTTTTCACAGGGTTTATGCAGAGAAGGGGGAGCTCCTGACGAAAGCCTGATGAACAATAGAGCTTAATTTCCTTTGAATGGAAAGTTCCATTTGCAAAAGTGATCTCAATGTCTGATAACCTCACATCATTCCCATTGTAAAGTGCTCAGTTTTCCCATGGCACAAAAATCCATGTTCTTGCAACCCATGGTCAAATCCAGATGCAGACATGAAAATGCCTGAGGGCCCCTTGGGATCCATATTAGGAAGCTGCACACCTGGGAAGCCGTAAGGCCAAACCCTCCTCTTTCACAGAAAACCGGTTTCGTTTGTTTTGTTTTTTAAACAGCTGAAAGCACAGTGACTGTGGAGGGCATTTTGTTGACAAACGAAGAAACTGAGGCCAGGGAGGTTGAGTCATCAGTGAGAGGTGCAGAGTGGAAAGTAGTGGAGTAGCTCTGCCAAGGGGAAATGACTTTCTTTCCCTTCTGCAAAGAATCTGACAGAAAAGAGGGAGGGAGGCTCTGTGGGCTTAGGAGGTGGCTGCAAGGACAGGAACGGGACAGTCTAAAAGAAGGAGTGGGTGGGGGGAAACAGACGCACGTGAAAACCCACATTGTGGGCAGCCGCGCGTGGTGAGCGTTGGACGCTTGACCCTAATTCAGAAACCACGAGGAAACCAGCACAACGATTTAGAAAGGATAGTGTGGCCCTAATGACAGGAAGGGGGGCAGTCCCTTGGCTGGAGAGTCTCAGCTGCAGGGTCTTGGGCAGAGCGACTGGCGGTGATGCTCTCTCTCCGCGACCGTGTTCGAAAGCCAGAAATCCATGGTGACAGGAGGCCCCATGGAGGATCTAGGAAAGAAGAACTGGAAAGCAAACCCCAGCACAAAAGGCCCCATGGGTTTTCTGTGGCCTGAGGACCAGTGAGTTGCACCCTGTGGGAGTGACTCATGGAAATGGCCCATTTTCCAGATCTAGTGAGAGGGCAGAGAGCCAGGGGCTGCACGGTGGGGACAGAAGAGGACAGGGTTGGGGCGGCACTGACCGCCAAGTCCCCCCCTCCCCCGCAACCCCAGTCCTCCTCCATTGTGGAGGTTGGGAACCAAGGCATACATCCAACTGTGCTTCGTGACTGTGACACTCCTGGTGGCACTCCTGGTGGCAGAGAGACCCCCTCCTGCTGACAAATGGTCTCTAGTGCAGCTCCTGCTAGGAAACCTGGAAGCCCGAACTGTTGATGACAGCGTTTCCCTAAAACGTGCCCATAGGCCATGTTTTCAAGCTTCTGCCTTTTCTGTTTCTCTGACAGCATTACCCCTATGAAAAGAGAGAAAAAGGAAAAACGTTCCCAAGTGCCCTCCTCCCTCCCTGTCTGCTTCCTTGATAGGAAGTATGGCAACGAGATTCCTGTCTGGCAGCCCCGTGTCCCTCCAGACTCTCCTCTGAGCACCCTGCACTCAGGCTCACGTGTAGCCCCTCCTTGGTCCCTGGCCTTCACCTCCCACGTACTAGGTAAAGCCAGCATCTTGGGAAAAGTGGCTAAAAGAGGGGAACAAGTTATTTGGGTAACAAAAATATGAAACCATCTAAAAAGAAAAATGAAATAAGCTCATCTTTATAGGAATGTATAGAGTAAAGCCCGTTTTTGCTAAAAAAAAAAAAAATTCTTGGAATTTATCAAATTTGGATTTATCAAAATTCTTATAGCTGAGAATACTATTTCTTTAAATAAGAACACAATCCACTTAATCTGGCTGTTGTTTATAGAGTTAAAACCAACCTAAGTGAGCCTCGCTCGGAGGGCATCTCCTGACTACGCAGGGTGGGGAAGGCGCCGTCCGGGCTCCGCAGCATGGGCTCTGGCTTCGGGTGGCGGGGAGAGAGCTGACCCCATTCCCACCGTCAATGTCAGCTGAACGTGCACTGGCTCTTTTCTCACTTTTCTAGCAAAGCTGCCATTGGTATGTTTCGGTTTGGCCCAGGGTGTGGAATTGGTTACATATGGTCCCTGTGCTTTGAGGAAGTCTGAAGAGAGAAGGCACGAGAAGAGAAGGAAGAGAAGGAGCAGGAGGAAAGAATCAGGCAGGAAAGGAGGCGCAGAGCGAGACAGTAGTGGGCCTGTGACTGATGGTGTGGGCCTGCTGGCGCCTGTGTGGGTCCCCCGGCCACCTCCGCCCAGGAAGCAGGCTGTCTTGGGGGATGCTACACAATAGGGTCAAGTTGCTCTATCTGCTGGGTCTGGGACTTGGGCAGAGCACTGGAAAAATAGGCCTGACCCAAGTGGCCAATTAAACTTTCCATTGGCAGAGATTGAACTAAGAGTTGAAAAAAAATACATGAAATCTTTCCATTTGAGTAGTTTGTTTTTTAATGAAATGAAACATTTACTGACATAAGCTCCACAGAGCAATAGGAGAATGCTTAATTAAACTCCATGGTGCCATTTTGGACAGTCTCAATGCCAGAATAAAGCATTAGAAGGCGTTTGGGGCCCAGGTGGTAGAGTGGAGGGGAGGTGAAACCCTTTCCAGAAGAGCCTTCCAAGGTTCAGACCTTCTGCCCTTCTTTCCTCCCGGTTCCTACAGACTCCTGGCAGGGGCGGGACAAGGGGCATTTCTGCAGGTTCGGGTAGCTTGGCTTCCAAGATACGAAACCAAGGCCTGTAGTCAAACACAAAGCAAAGGCTTTAGAGAGTGCCATTCCTCATACGTGAGGACGCTGGCTTCCTAAGCTTTCTGGGCGAGCTAGAATGTGGTCACTGCCATCACTCAGGCCAGAGCCTCCCAGCCAAAACTCTTGGGCCCGGATGTGCCCAAGAATCAGACTTTTTTAAAAGAACATCCATACTGGGGCACCTGGGTGGCTCAGCAGGTTGGGCCTCTGCCTTCAGCTCAGGTCATGGTCTCGGGGTCCTGAGATTGAGCCCCCTGTAGGGCTCTCTGCTCAGCGGGGAGCCTGCTTCCCCCTCTCTCTCTGCCTACTTGTGATCTCTCTCTCTCTCTCTGTCAAATAGATAAATAAAATCTTTAAAAAAAAAAAAATCCATACTGTGCATAGACCAGGTAACATCCTCGAGAGTCTGAGGCCATACTCCATACTCAAAAAAGACATTATCACTTCTATAGCAGTATGTATGAATACATAAAAACAGTAAACAGCCTTGGGTTATATGGCCAAATGAGGTCAGTTCAGACCTGTTTTGCTGCCAGGTGAGTTACCAGAACTTTGTGTTTCCAGAGCCTGTTGGGTTTTGGGATGGTGGATAAGGAAACACTGGTCCCTGTCCCTCACCCAGTTTGTCCAGAGCTCCACAGGACATTCTGCTAGCAGCAGCATGTTCTTCCGCTTGCTCCCAGCTCCCTGCCCCATCCGAGTTTTCAAAATCAGTTTTCAGCAGTTGGAGGAGGATTTCAGTTAATTAGCCTCAGAGCTGACCCAACACCCAACTGCAGAGGGCACCTATGAAGTCAGACAAGGCGTGGAGGCAGGGGGCCCATGCTGGTTCAGTAAAGCCCTCTCACTAAACTACAGGTCATCCCAAAACATAAGCAAGGTTCTATTGGAATAATTACAGCGAAGGCCAACTTCAACACAGCAGGAATAATGATGATATATGGATTTTATCACAAGAAGTTACAATGGCAGAGAATAAAAAAGCATCCCCAAAAGACTCATATGCACATGTGACTGACAGCCTGGGAGCCAGGGTAAACCCAGTTCCAAAAGTAACCACAAAACAGAGAATGGCAACAGACCCCAAAAGTCAGGACGGGGTTGTGCTCCGGGCCCAGCTTCTCCAGAGTTGAAGGGAGCTACTACGTGCAGATGCTGTGGTCTTCTGCTGATACCCCTGAGACCTAGGGAAGACATCTATCTAGGTTTCTGTATGGCTTGAAACCAGATTCTTGATTTTGCAAATAAACCAGGCCAGAAGTTGGGGAGGATTCCAGATTACAAGCTTGGGGCTAAGGAGCAGCCAAAACATACAAGTGCTTGGTGGGCAGTGGCAGAAGGCAACAGCGCAGGAAAAGGAAGGAGAAGTAGAGAAGAGTGTCTCGCAGTGATTGGGAGAGGGGTCAGGACATTCACCTCACCCCACCTATGGTATTTCCTGCCCTGTCAGGAAGGCCAGCATGCAAGGAGGCCGCCTTCTCCCCCCCAGAGGTCTCCTGTTTGTGTGGGGCAGCCTGAGGTTTCAACATGAGACAGCTCCCCCAGAGGGTCACAAAGGTCTCAAATGATAAATGGCCTGTCCAAAGTCATCAGTAAACACGAGCCCTGGAGGCGCCCTGTCTCCCCATCAAAGTCACCAAATCCCGGGGCACCTCGGGGTCACTGGGCCAGACGGTGCCCAGCCATGGGGACACAATAGCAGATCTCAGCTGGTGGGGTAGAAGCTGGCCCAGGCAGAAGCCAAACAAATTTATGAAGTTCAGAGATGGGAGTTCAGAGATGCTATAAACACGGGATAGTGTATTTTTCATTCCATAGATTTCTTTTTTTCTTTTTTTTTTTGTCTGCCTCACTCATAGTTTTTGATTGGTTTAGTTGAACTGTAATTTACATACAACAGAATTCCACCATTTTAAGAACACTGAGTTTTGACAGCAGAAACAGCCCCACCACCACATACATGCAGGATACAGAACAGGAGCTGGCAGATTCCGTTGTGTGGGCCCAATCCAACTCCCGCCTGTTTTTGTTTTGTATATTTTTTAAGGGTTATTCAAAATAATACTATGCGACAGAGACCATATGCAGCCCACAAAGCCTCGCATATTTGCTTTCTGACCTTTACAGCAGAGACTGCTGACCCCTGACCCTTGGCAGGCACTCCCCTCCCCTCACCCCTGGCAACGACTCATCTGCTTTCTGTCACTGTAGCTTTGCTTTTTCTAGAACTTCACATAAATGAAACCATACAGTACGTTGCCTTTTGTGTCTGGCTCCTTTCGGGGACGACGCTTTCGAGATTCATCACCCAGCTTTCGGCATGCAGCCGCGGCGCAGGCGCAGCCCCAGTCCCGGCTCCTTTGGGGGGGGGGGGAGTGGCGTCCCATGAAGGGCCGGACTCCCGCCACCAGCCCCCGGTCCCCAGGCCAGGCGGGACGCTGCTCCCCCCTCGTGGCGCGCAGGCTCGGAGCGGAGGAGGGGCGCGGCAGGGCGGCGCACTCACGGCCTTGTCTTGCAGGCATGAACAACCGGGAGGTGCTGGAGCAGGTGGAGCGCGGCTACCGGATGCCCTGCCCGCAGGACTGCCCCATCTCTCTCCACGAGCTCATGATCCACTGCTGGAAAAAGGACCCGGAAGAGCGGCCCACTTTCGAGTACTTGCAGGGCTTCCTGGAAGACTACTTCACCGCCACAGAGCCCCAGTACCAGCCCGGTGAAAACCTGTGAGGCCGGGGTCCGCAGAGAGGGGCCTTCTCGGCGAGGCTTCCCCGCCCCCTCCCCATTAGCTTTCAGTTCCGTAGCCAGCTGCGCGAGCAGTGCGAGCCGCCCCGGATCAGATTGCATGTGACTCTGAAGCTGACGAACTTCCATGGCCCTCATTAATGACACTTGTCCCCAAATCCGAACCTCCTCTGTGAAGCATACGAGACAGAACCTTGTTATTTCTCAGACTTTTGGAAAATGCATTGTATCGATGTGATGTAAAAGGCCAAACCTCTGTTCAATGTAAATAGTTACTCCAGTGCCAACGACCCTAGTGCTTTCCTTTTTTTAAAATGCAAATCCTATGTGATTTTAACTGTCTTCACCTGATTCAACTAAAAAAAAAAGTATTATTTTCCAAAAGTGGCCTCTTTGTCTAAAACAATAAAATTTTTTTTCATGTTTTAACAAAAACCAATCAGGACAGGTGTTTGTTTTTTTTTCTTTTTTATAATATGAATATATATCATATATCTGTCCCTGTACATACACCATGTGGGTGCTAACGTGGAGACCATGGCCCACCTGGGCCATCAAGCCTCGGGACCCAGAGTGAGGATTTTACTGCCAAATCAGCATAAAAGCACTGGCATCATTCTGCAAACCAGTGGCCTCCGTTTTGGCTTTTGCAAAGCATGATCCTTTTTCTTTTTTCTTTTTTTTTTTTTTTTTTAATTTGGATTGCACTTTTTTGGTTCATGATTGATTGTACCTGTAGATGGCTGTTCCTTTGACTCTTTCCAAGCAGCCCCAGAGCTGAATTCACAAGTTCTGTTTCCAGTATTTGCTTTGTCTTAACTGCGATCTGTTCTCGAAGCCTAAAAGCATATTGAAGCAAGCAAATGGCCAATAACTACCAGGGGAACTGGAAGATGGATACCACACATACTTCTTGTATAAAGATATGAATGCTGAAATGTTTCAAACTTTTTTTATTTAATAAACCTTGTAACCACATTTAAATGGTCTAAAACCCATAGCATTAGAATCATGGCGACCTGCTAAACTTTCTCATGCAACTAAAACTTCTGAGGGTGGGGGTTGAACATTTCCCATTGTAAAATAAGTGTTTTAAACGTTCTGTACTGCTAATGAAATGACTTTCTCTATGTCCAAGAAGTCTCCAGTGGAATAACTATGCACTACTTTACATTTCATGGGGATGCACCAAAAAAAGAAAAAAAAGAAAAAAAAAGTATTACATTTTTAGTTGCTGTTTGTACCAACCTTGAATTACATGTTTAACAACAACAAATCAAAAAACCTATTTCTATTAAGTTTTTAATACTGGGTAGCGACTCTGAAATCTTAATTCCTTTTTTGTTATGATTTATTTGTGAGTTTACATTTTTAAATTGTTTAACTTTCTTAATTTAGTAATTAAAAAGAGAGCATTTTACATTTGAATTTTTTTTTGCTCATTTGTTTATAAAGCATGGAAGGTACTCTAGTAATGACATATCTGTCCCACACCAGGTGATAAGGAGTTCTCTGGTCCGTTTAACCATTGTACAGTGACTTCCAAGTGACAGAATCATTCAGAACACTGGGAGTGGGTTCTTCCCCCTAGAAAGGCTGCACCATTGTTGAGCTATTTCAGAGGATTATTAAAGCAAGCTTAAGCATACTTTCACATTTTAATCTATCAGACATCATCTCTAACTGGAATGTTCTGTATTCCACCTGTAGGAAAAAGACAATTACAAGAAGAATCTTTATTGCCCTAGAGTCAGTGTATGTATTTCCCATGGTCCTCTACCTCTGTCAGCGTGTCACTAGGCAGGGAAACAACCGCGTGTGGTAGGAGGGGCAGTGGGTAGACTGCACTATCTGTCCAGGTTCCTGGCTGTGCACTCATTCAGCAGCGGGACCCTCAGCAGCCATCTGGCACCTCTGTTTTGGGTCCAGTCTGTAGAGGTGAGGGGGTTGGATGAGATTTGCCGTAGATTCCTACAGCTCTAAGATCCTATAATTCGGTGATCATTGCTGTCATGTGGAGTTATACAAGCAGGAGAGTTTTCTTGCCAAATAACCTTTATATTTAGAAAGGGTTTCCAACATTTTTAAAAAATTGATGAAACAAAGGGATTTTCTGGTTAACCAAGTCTTTCTGGTATTGTTTTTGGTATTAATGCAATTGCTGAGTTGATAAAAAAAAAAAATATCAAACATCTTCAACAATTACTGTCACATTAGCAGGCAATTTATTAACATGTTCTAGATATTTTTAAAGATAACTTTGTTTTTCATTTTCACATTTCACTAGGTTGGATAATTTGCAAATATTCTCCAGAGGATTGTTATTTATGTTTCTGACTCTGTCATTCAAAAAAAAAAAAAGAAAGAAAAAGTTACAACCTGCTTCAAACAGAGATTCTTTAAGACAAAATTTGGTTTCTTCAAACCAAAGTGTAGCCTTTAACACATCAGTTGAGTTTGTTGTGGATTCTCTCCTGTGAAGCAGAACCAAGGACTTGGGTTAACTCGAGGGCAATCCGACAAAATGCTCTTAAACACGGTGGGGCTGTAGGATGAGAGAGTAGCTACAGATACAGAGACATCAGAGACGTTTTCAGGGTTCTTCCAGCTTCTTCCAGAAGCTACTGTGCTGCCCGAGATATTCCTGAGGTAGACCAGTCCGGGCAAATAAAAACCACCTCCCGGGGTTCCCAACATCTCTAAGAAGCCTCCCTCCCCCTCCCAGGCTGTAGAAGTGTGGAGGGAGGAAACTGAATTCACTGACCAGAAAGATGTCTGGCTAAGAAAGAAAAACAGGGGCTTACCAACGAGACAGCGCAAGTTCCAACCCAGACCACCTCAGTAAAGCAAGTCAAATGGAGGCTTTGGTTTCCCACTGCATATAAGAGGGATGTTTACACGATACAGTAGTTTAGTCAGTGTGCGTGCAAGAGCATGTCTAAAAAAAAATACATGAACTTAATTTTAAAATTTACTAAAAAATGCTGATTCGCCTCTGAGCTCTCGGTGAGCTGGAATAAGTGATCACAGCTCATCAACAAATAGAATAAGGAACAAGGATGAAATATCGCGAGAATTAGACGGAGCCCCGCGGAGTGAGCGACTCTGCGGCGGGAAACTGGCGCTGAGAGACTTGCTGGACGCAGGGACGCCACAGGCCTTCCGTGAGCAAGAAACACAGGATCGGCGAAGCACCGTTTGAGGAGGTCCGGCCGCAAGTGATGGTGAGATGTTTTTTTGTCTTTTGGAGCCTTTTAGTAAGTACTCTCTCTGCTGCCTTAGGAGAGCGGGCTTCCGGCATTGCTGCACTGCAGAGGGGGGACTTCTTAATAAACTATTTCTTTTAACTTTATCAAAATCAAATAATAGAGCGACTGGAGAAGACCACTTGACAAAGCTCAGACGCTGAAACTGTGACAACACGGCGGGCATTCACCCACGCTCACGGCGGCTCACAATCTCCCAGGCGCTTCGGTGGTGCAGTGATGGGCTGGGAGGACCCGCGAGCCAGGAGGGGCTGCGGGGCCTCCCGTGGGTTCGGGCTCCCCGGGTGTAGACCGAGCTAATGATGCATTTATTTGGCTCTGACTCCGGTCGTGGCAAAGAAAGGTGTATGGGGAGCCAGGCAGCTCCCCCAGAAAAGGGAAGGGTATTCATAAACCCTCAAATACAGCCAAACTACTGAAGATTTTCTGACAAGTGCCAGAGGGTGTTTACCCGCCTGGAGAAAGACGGGAATCCTCCTGTGGCTAAATCCTGGCACCAGAGGATTTTTCTAGTAGCTTTGGAGCTGCAGAATTTTTATCTGAAATTTCCTCCGGGACCTGAAGAATGTATACTGCACTAATTGGAATGGTTCTTTCAAAGAAGGTGAGGTTTTGGGCGGTATGCCGAGGGGAACTACAAGGGAGCCTACCTCCGGAAGGATGTCATCTGTCCCTGTGTCAGTGCTCGGGACAAGGGAGCCTCGCTTGACAGAAGAGGCATTTCCTAACAAGTTATATTTGGATAAAATGGTGTTTGGTCCATTTGTTCCTGAAATGTAGTATAATAGGTTTAGATGGCTTCTGTTGGCTTTTTTATCACTAGATGCTATGCTGTGGGGGTTCAGTTAGGCTGTCCAAAATATTTGCTGGAAGGAGGAAAGGGAGGGAGAAGGGGGGCAAAAAGAGGGGGGAAAAAAAGGAAGAAAGAAAAAAATAATCCAGGGGTAGGGAGAAGGGAGCTCAAAAATATCTTATTCTAAAAATGAGACTGTGGGGTACAGAGTTAACGAGTACCAGTAATGTATGTTTAATTCTCAAAAATAGATGACAACTACAGTGAAGAAAATAATGAAAAATTAGTATCTTTAATATCTTTGAAATCTCAAATAGACCTTCATAATGTATCTATACCTATCTTCCCAGAAACCTTTCATAATAAGTTACTAAATCATGCCTCATTCTTTTCCAACATGCAAAATATCCAGAATCCCAAGGGGACAGGGAGAGACATGCCTTTATTTTCAAAATTCTAAGGACTGAAAATAAAAATAAGCCTTTTCCCAGCTTGGCAGGGACTAGTCCATGGAGAATGTGATCAGCGACAAAC
>ML101989.1:0-12326 GCA_003697995.1 Taxidea taxus jeffersonii | reverse complement strand
ATCCCAGGACCCTGAGATCATGACCTAAGCCGAAGGCAGAGGCTTAACCCACTGATCCACCCAGGTGCCCCTGTAAGTTACCTTTTTGCAAATTAGAAAAAGCTAACCTACCTCCAGACACCGCTGCCATCTGCCAGAAAACTGTTGTAGTAAATACGCCAAGAGATCATGAGAATGGTGCCCCACCCCGCAAAATTGTGTAGTACACAACTGGTTCAGCTGTATGTGATGACCCTAGAGTTGGAAATAACCTGAGCTATCCCGGGAGGCTGTCTGAAAATCAAAGCCCCATTGGTCAGTCTTGCCTTTTTATGACAGGTTGCAATTTCAAAATCTTAGTCTTTCTGTCGCAATCAGGGCAGTTTCTGGAAGAGACAAAGAGCCCCCAAGCAGCAGTACTGATGGGTAGATAAAGCCCTAACCACACTGGGTAGGTTTTTAGGAAGCCTCAGAGATAGAAAGCTGCTAAATCTGAATGTTCGGGATGCAGGGGAGAGGCGGACTTGGCTTATGCTTAGATCAACCGTTGCCCCTCTGTGGCACTGGCCGCTTCATTTCTTGTAGATTGCTCCATCTGCTCCCCCCAACAGAATGGCTTGATGATACTAGAGGCAGACGCCTGACCAGGAGGAACCAATTCATTGAGTGGTCACTAGCTGGGGGAATGGTTGCCTTGGAGTAGGAACCAAAAATCAAGGGGCTGTGGTGATAGACACTTGGCCTACAGGTTAGGTTGGCCCCATGGGAGAGCCACAGTGGGCCGAGGGAAGCGGTGGTTGGACCCCCCGGACCACGAGAGGGAGTCACTGGGAGTAGCTGCTTTCCACACTCCTTATCTGGAGGTCCAGCTGCACTTCCTGAGCGCCATCTCCTTGAGAGCCTCAAACCCGTGCAGTGCGCCATCTTGTCACTTGAGCAAATTCAGGGGCGTTTGGGCCCCCATAGTCTGCTGTTTTGCCAGCCTCATCTCTCCCTTTCCCTCTCCATCACCCCGACCCCAGCTCCTGGCTACACTGAACTGCCTAAGATTCCCCAAGCATGCCCTGCCCTGCTCTACTCTCTTCTCCTGGCCTGGAATGTTCTTTCGCCTTCTCTCCTCATCTTAGCAGTCTCTCTGTCCTTTGAGGCCAAACTCAAACCCTCCCCCATCGTGAAGCCTCCTGTGATGCCCCAGACACATGATCACTCCGTCGCTGCTCTTGGCTTCCCTCGCCTCCGTGGCTCCGACAGCACATTTCCCCCTGGCTTCCCCCCTTGCCTCTGCTCACTGAGGGTAGGAACTTGGCACACATCAGGCACTTGGATGTTGCTTTGAATTTAATCCGAGAGTTGGAATCCTAAAACACAATCTGAGTTTCTTCAATCAGGAATAGGGTGCCGATGTAAGACATCGTTCCTTAAAATGGAAATGCATTTAGGGAACGCTGCAGATTAAGGGGATGAAGATCAAAGGGCACATTCTTGGCCAGGAGTTCTGAGTCTCAGAGACCCAAATAAATTGTAGACATTTTATTTCCTGAATTGATTGGAACCATAACACTGGATTTGGTGCTGTAATATAAAACTTTCTGAAACTTTTAGCCTGGCGGAAAGGCTGTCACCTCTTGACTGTGTTAGGATTGCTCTTGTCTAAAATTCGAGTGCCCAGGCCAATAGCTGAGACCGGCTGCTGAACCTGGGAGACTGACTTAGGAGAAGCGTTCCGTGTAGACGAGGGATCTGCGAGCTGGAGTTACAGGCACACGTAGCCTCGTCGTGCCTGGGGACACGCGTCCACTCAGGTTCAAGGCCCCGTGGACCCGTGTTGAGAATAGCGAGCCGCTGCCCCTGCAGACAGTGCCTGACACCATAGCGGATAGGGCCTTTTGCAAACGGATGAGCGTTCCCCGAAGGCGATTTTCCCAGCAGCTGCAGGCCTCACAGCTCCTTAGTCTAGCTAGGCCCTCAGCCTGGCTGGCAGGGCTTTGCTCTCCTGCTACCCTCCCATCCCCAGGCTTCTCCCTGCGTGCCCTGCCCAGCCCAGGCTCCCCCTGTGTGACTGGGAGGGGGAGGGGTTGGGTTCCAGGTTATGGGATGAGCCAGGACCTTGCCCTCAGCCAGCTGGAGGGAGGGTCCCAACACCTGAAGCAAAGTCCACTTTCAGACGCTAACCTCTGACCCTTACCTCAAGCTTTCTGCATCAAGCCCCACCAGGATGACCTACAACCCACACTTGCCAATCTGCCTGTGAAGGTCCTCAGAGAAGCCATTAAAATGCAGGTTTCTGGGCCTCACCCCAGTCTTGCTGAATCAGGCTTTCTCAGGCAGGAGGCCTAGGAAAGTGCCCCTTTCTCCTCTCATCTGCAACCCCCCCCCTTCCCCCCCCCCCCCCCCCCCCCCCCCCCCCCCCCCCCCCCCCCCCCACCCCCCCAGCCCCCCCCCCCCAAAACCTCCCCACCCACGAGTCACAGCAGGAGCTGATTCATGAGACACTTCTCCTTTTAAGTCTCCTTTTAAGTCCCACTTGCCTCAGTTCTGGTCTGGGCAGCCCTGGCAACCACGTCATGGTCTGCCCCTGCTAGCTAGGAGGGACCAAAAGCTGGTGACCGGGGCACCCCAGGGTGCAGCTGCTCTTTGAGCAGCCCCCCAGGTCAGGCCAGCTGGGCTTGGCCTGACTCAACCCCTCAGAAAGCAAGTCCTTGCTGTGATAAGGCCCTGTGACCTGTGGCCAGTTCCCCAAGAGCAGTCATGAAGTCGAACCAAGGTCTGGGGAGTAGGGGAGCTGCCAGCTCACAGCACTTCCCCGCAGGATCTGGGCTGCAGGGCAGTGGGCCTGGCCCTCTAGCTGAGCTTTTCAAGGCAGGGCCGCCCTAGTGGATGTGTTGAACCTGGCCTCCACTACAGAGGCCCAGAACATCACAAACTTATAGGGCACAGAGGCCTGTTTTTCATGGAATGGCCCTGGATTTATAGATGAAACTGATTTAAAACACACACACACACACACAAAAACAAAAAACAAACACATTGAAATCTCCTGTTAGTTTTTGTTTGTTTGTTTTTAGATTTTATTTATTTATTTGACAGACAGAGATCACAAGTAGGCAGAGAGGCAGGCAGAGAGAGAGGAAGGGAAGCCAGCTCCCTACTGAGCAAAGAGCCCAATGTGGGGCTCCATCCCAGGACCCTGGGATCATGACCTGAGCTAAAAGCAGAGGCTTTAACCCACTGAGCCACCCAGGCGCCCCTCCTATTGGCTTTATTCCTGACCCCTACCTCATCCTTTGCCCAACGAGATGTCTCTATGTGGAAAGGCCCCACTTTTGATTGATATAACTATCTCAAGAGTCTCCCCTTACCCTTCAGAGATTGAGATATGTCCCTCTACCTCCACCCTCAGAGGATGGAACCAGAGTCAGTTGGAGAAGCACCATCTGGGAGAGAGGACTGTGGCGGTTAAGAGGAACTTTGTCCAGAAGCTGAATGACACTAAGGCTTCCACACCCCATTTGGGTTTCTTAAAACTAAAACACCCTCAGGCAAGTTGTCTTGTACCTCCCACGCACTGGGGAAATCCTGTAGTTTTTCTTTGGCCCTGGCTGTTCAAGCTCTTATCCAGGCTGGCTTCCTCCTTTCCAGCTCACTGCTGGAACAAACAGGGTCTGAAATTTTAGTTAAATGCACATTGCCAGGCTCTACCGATCCTGGAGCAAGTTGGCAAGACCCAGAAATCTACATTTTTAAATACATACAATTTCTCTTTTTAATGGCACAAATTCATATATTGAAGCCCTAACCCCCAGTACCTCAGAATAAGACTGTCATGGGTCAAACATAATATGTATTAGAATGTATCTAAACCTGTAACAACAGATCATGGGCAAAATAACTTTTTAAAAATTTTTAAACAGCTTTACTGAGACGTAATCCATATACCATACAATCCACTCATTTAAAGTGTCCAACTTAATGGCTTTTTGGGTAGTCACACGGTTTTATAACCATGACCACAGCCAATTTTAGAACGTTTTCATTACCCCCAAAAGAAACCACACCCCTTAGCCAGCACTCCCACCATCCCTGCCCATTGCCTTAGTCCTAGGCAACTACTGGTCTACTTTCTTTTTCTATAGATCAGCCTATTCTGGATATTGTATTTAAGTGGAATCATACAACATGTGTTCATTTGTGAGCTTCCTTCACTTGGCATAATGTTTTCACATGTTGTAGCATTTATTGGTATTTTTTTTTAAGTTTCTTTATTTAAGTAAGCTCTACCCCCAATATGGGGCTCGAACTGAGATCAAGAGTCACATACTCTTCTGGCTGAGCCAGCCAGACACTCCTATTCATACTTTTTTTAATTGTCAAATAATATCCTATTGTATGAATATACCACATTTTATTTATCAGTTCATCAGTTGATAGACTTTTGAGATGTTTCTACTTTTTGCCTATCATGAATAATACTACTATGAAAATTCATGTACAAGTTTTTATGTACACCTATGTGTTTTTTTAAGATTTTATTTATTTATTTACTTATTTCTTTGAGAGAGAGAGCACGAGCAAGTAGAGGGGCAAGGGGGGAGGGATAAGCAGACTCCCCACTAAGCATGGAGGGAACCTGGGGCTCTACCCAGGGCTCGAGGCCGGACTCTCGACCCCAGGACCCTTAGATCACAACCTGAGCCAAAGTCAGATACTTAACCAAATAAGCCATCCAGGTGCCCCTTACACATATGTTCTCAGTTCTCTTGGGTATATATCTAGGAGTGGAATTACTAGATCATATGGTAACTTTATCCTTATCCATTTGAAAATAGTAAGTTTTTCTCGAATTATTCTTAAACCAAATAATAGAGAAGAGATATTTCATTTTCATGGATTAAGACATGTAATACTATTAAGAGGTCAGTTTTCTCTATATTGATCTATCAAGTCAAGGCTATCCCACTCAAAATCCCAGCAAGACAATTTTATGGAAATTGACAAAATTCTAAAATTTATAAGAAATTCAAAACACTTAGAACATCTAAAACCATTCTGATAAGAATAACAAAGTCGGAGGACTTACACTACCAGAAGAGAATACTTACTATAAAACTGTAAGATAGAGTATTAGTATTGGTACTGGTATTGGGGTAAGGATAAACAAATAGGCCAATGGAACAGAATAGAGACTCCAGAAATAGACCCATACACATATATAGTCATTTAGTTTGCAACAAAGGCATAATTGTAATCTAATAGGAAAATGGTCTTTTCAATATAATGGTGCCAAATCATTTACATATCCATGTGGGAAAAAATGAACTTTTACACTTACACCATATGTAAAAATTAATTTGAAGGTTGATCATATTCCTAAATATGAAAAGTAAAATAATAGTTCTTTAGAGGAAAACATAGTAGAATATCTTCATGATTTTGGAGTAGGCAGAGATTTCTTGAAAAGATTTGAATTATTAAAAAAAAAATAATAAAAATAAGGGGGTTGAGCTGCCGGTGGTCCACGAGGTTCTCTGAGTTCGCTCCCAAGCGTATCTGCAATTCAAAATGTCGCACCCGTCCCCGAAAACTAAGCCTTCCAAACCCTGTAACCCCAGAGTCTACTTTGACGTGGACGTCGGAGGGGAGCAAGTTGGTCGAATTGTCTTAGAATTGTTTGCAGAGGGACGCCTGGGTGGCTCAGTTGGTTAAGCAGCTGCCTTCGGCTCAGGTCATGATCCCAGCGTCCTGGGATCGAGTCCCACATCGGGCTCCTTGCTCGGCAGGGAGCCTGCTTCTCCCTCTGCCTCTGCCTGCCTCTCTGTCTGCCTGTGCTCGCTCCTGCTCTGTCTGACATAAATAAATAAAATCTTTAAAAAAAAAAAAAAAAAAAAAAAGAATTGTTTGCAGATATTGTACCCAAAACTGCAGAAAATTTTCGTGCGTTGTGTACAGGAGAAAAAAGCATTGGACCCACCACTGGGAAGCCTCTCCATTTCAAAGGATGCCCTTTCCATCGAATTATTAAGAAATTTATGATTCAGGGTGGAGACTTCTCAAATCAAAACGGGACAGGTGGAGAAAGTATTTATGGTGAAAAATTTGAAGATGAAAATTTCTATTATAAGCATGATCAGGAAGGTTTATTGAGCATGGCAAATGCAGGCTGCAATACAAATGGTTCTCAGTTCTTTATCACAACAGTCCCGACTCCTCACTTGGATGGGAAACATGTGGTATTTGGCCAAGTAATTAAAGGAATGGGTGTGGCAAGGATACTGGAAAATGTAGAAGTGAAAGGTGAAAAACCTGCCAAATTGTGCGTTATTGCAGAATGCGGAGAATTGAAGGAAGGGGATGATTGGGGCATATACCCAAAAGATGGCTCTGGTGACAGTCATCCAGACTTCCCTGAGGACGCAGATATAGATTTAAAAGATGTAAATAAAATTTTACTAATAACCGAAGATGTAAAAAATATTGGAAATACTTTTTTCAAATCTCAGAACTGGGAAATGGCCATAAAAAAATATACAAAAGTTTTAAGGTATGTGGAAGGTTCAAAGGCTGTTATTGAGCAAGCAGATAGATCGAAGCTACAACCTATAGCTTTAAGCTGCATGCTGAATATTGGTGCTTGTAAACTGAAGATGTCAAATTGGCAGGGAGCGATTGACAGTTGTTTGGAGGCTCTTGAAATAGACCCATCCAATACCAAAGCATTGTACCGTAGAGCTCAAGCATGGCAAGGATTAAAAGAATACGATCAAGCATTGGCTGATCTTAAGAAAGCTCAGGAGATAGCACCAGAAGATAAAGCTATCCAGGCAGAGTTGCTGAAAGTCAAACAAAAGATAAAGGCACAGAAAGATAAAGAGAAGGCAGCATATGCAAAAATGTTTGCCTAATAAGAAATTGTTTTACTTAAATATGCATTGATTATTGTATAAAGGCAATAAGAAAATTGAAAGGTTTTTGTCTGTTATATATGATCCCTGATGTGTTTCCTTTGATACTTCAGTTTTCCATTGTTTACAGTTTAGGAATACTGAAAAAAGCTCAATAGCTTAATAAAAGTGTTACAAAATTAAAAATAATAATAATAATAATAAAAATAAATGAAAGATTTTAACTGTTTAAAGTAAAACGTGATAAATGCAGATCTTATTAAACATAAGAACTTATATTCATTAGAAACAACATTAAGGGGACGCCTGGGTGGCTCAGTTGGTTAAGCGGCTGCCTTCGGCTCGGGACATGATCCCGGCGTCCTGGGATCGAGTCCCACATCGGGCTCCTTGCTTGGCGGGGAGCCTGCTCCTCCCTCTGCCTCTGCCTGCCTCTCTGTCTGCCTGTGCTCGCTCTCTCTCTAACTAATAAATAAATAAAATCTTTTAAAAAATTAAAAAAAAAAAAAAGAAACAACATTAAGTAAGTGAATATGCAACTTCCCAGGCTTGGAACAGATATTTACAACATCTATTTTTTTATTTTTTATTTTTATTATTTTTTAAAAGATTTTATTTATTCATTTGACAGAAAGAGAGAGCATAAGTAGGCAGAGCAGCAGGGAGAGGGAGAAATAGGCTCCCCACTGAGAAGGAGCCCAACGTGGGACTCGATCCCAGAACCCTGGGATCATGTCCTGAACTGAAGGCAGCCACTTAACTAACCGAGACACCCAAGCTCCCCACAACATCTATTTTTTTAAAGATTTATTTATTTTAGGGGCGCCTGGGTGGCTCAGTGGTTAAAGCCTCTGCCTTCGGCTCAGGTCATGATCCCAGGGTCCTAGGATCAAGCCCCACATCGGGCTCTCTGCTCTGCGGGGAGCCTGCTTCCTCCTCTCTCTCTGCCTGCCTCTCTGCCTACTTGTGATCTCTGTCTGTCAAATAAGTAAATAAAATCTTTAAAAAAAAAAGATTTATTTATTTTAGAGAGCGAGAGAGGGCATGTGTGGGCAAGGCACAAGCAAGAGAGGTGTGGAGGGAAAGAATCTCAAGCAGACTCCCCACTGAGTGCACTCTGGGCTCAACCTCATAACCCTAAAAGCATGACCTGAGCAGAAATCAAGAGTCAGATGTTTAACTGACTGAGTCACCCAGGTCCCTCCAACATCTATTTTTTACAAAGTACTCATACCCAGAATATATCAAGAACTATAAATCTATTTTTTTTAAAAAGGCAATTCAGGGGCACCTGGGTGGCTCAGTGGGTTAAAGCCTCTGCCTTCGGCTCAGGTCATGATCCCAGGGCCCTGGAATCGAGCCCCGCATCAGGCTCTCTGCTCCATGGAGAGCCTGCTTCCTCCTCTCTCTCTGCCTGTCTCCCCATCTACTTGTGATCTGTCAAAAAAATTAATAAAATCTTAAAAAAAATAATTATTAAAAAAAGGCAATTCATTTTAAAAATGGGCAAAAGACTTGAACGGGCCCTTCATAAATGAGGATATCTCAGTGGCCAGTGAGGGAGCCTGCTTCTCCTTCTCCCACTCCCCCAGCTTGTGTTCCCCTCTCACTGTCTCTCTGTCAAATAAATAAATAAAATCTTTTTAAATTTTTTAAATTAAAAATTTAATAAACAATAATTGATAAAATAATTTTTAATTAAAATTTTTTAATAAAAAATAAAATAATTGATGTTATAAGGACTTAATTTTAAGTCCACTGTCTTTAGGGAACAGGTGGAATGTTTTACCTTCTCTGAGCCTCAATTTGTCCTCTATAATAGAGATCACACCTACTCCATATATATTAGTCTGATGAGGTAGTGTACATAAAATATGTCATTTAAACACTCTTCCTTAGTTTTCCCGCCTGAAAATGGGTATAAAAGTGGTAACTACCTCCCCTCGAAAAGTAATCCTGAGCCGATTCACATAAACCACTAAGAACAGCGGTACAGTGGCAGGAGGAGGGCATCTGGCTGGCTCAGTCAGCAGAGCATGCGACTTTTGATCTCAGGGTTGTGACTTCGAGTCCCACATTGGGTGTACAGATTATTTAAAATTAAAATCTTTAAAAAAAGAAAAGAACAGCGACATGGGAAACTTTCAATATTGACAGTAGCGGTTGTCGCTGTTGTCGACATTATGAATGTGGACCAGATTAACTTCAAGGCCCCACTCAGCCACTGTAGGCATCCATCTATCGATCAATGAAAGCCAGGAAGACTGGATATACGGTCCATGCCTCCTGCGTCAGGGCTGCGCTGGAAAAGCAGGTCCCTTGACTCCCTGCCAAGGTCTTTCTACCACCTGCCTGGAAAAATAAAGAGAACCACCAGGGAAGTATTAATTCTGCATTAATTTTTATGTGCCTGACCCTCTTGTCTGCCAAGACAAGGCATGGAGGTGGGGAGGGCCTCATGTCTCCTTTTCTCGCCCTGTACATGGTTAGACTGAATCCTACTACTCCAGATTAGCCCCTGAGCTGCTATGTTCTCTGTTAATTGCATGTACTAAGGCTATTATCCCGATTTTGTTGTTGGGAGAACTGGCAAACAGGGTGACTCAGTGACTTGCCCAGGGTCACACAGCTACTAAGAGGGGGAAGCCAGGAACCGAGTGCACACTGCCTGGTGCCAAGCTCCACTGTCCCAATCTCTGTGCGGCCGCCTCCTCTAGGGGTTCGAGGCTGCTGCCTTCGGGGGTCACAGATCTCCTCCACCAAGCACCACTCACGGCATAAAAGACTGTTGCAGGTTTGAACTGGGATGGAGACTGAGTGACTGTGTTTGACCTTGACCGGCTAGCCAGCTGGCCTGCAGCATGCTCCCCCCCCCCCAACTGGGGTTCTGTTCTGCTCCAAAAGCCTCCAGCTGACACCCTTTGCAAGCCAATAAAAGGGGTGAGCGGTGTTAAAGCACCCCAGCCTTGCTGCCTGTCACCACAGGAAACTGTGCTCTTTCCAGACCCAGATTTATATCCATCCTACCTAAAGTTTATGCCGAGCCTGTCTGCAGCTAAAAGTGATTTACTCACAGGCGCTGGCTCCCAGGAGTCAGCCCTTCAGGAGATTGGGCTAACCCCGCCCACGTCACGTAAAGACACCACCGACAGGTCAGAGCAATTCTCTGCAGGATCTCGAATCACAGAGGTCTGGGCCGAAGCGTCTCCCAGGCCAGGTGGCTGAGAGGGTCTCCCGTCTGGCTTCTGGAAGCCTGACAATTGTAAAACAGAGGAGGCCTCAGAAGCAGACCTCGGTTGTTTTCGTAGATGGCAGCAAACCCAGGGGCCGTATCTTTCCTTTCTTACCTATACAGACCCAGAGAAGGTCTGAACATACTGAAAGGGGAAAATCCAAGGGGTGAAATGTATATTCACGTATTATCTACGGAATTAGAGGTGTATATTTAAATATGGAAGACAATACGTTTTCTAAAATATTATAGAGAGCACCGAACCTGCCTCTGCTCTTCGGTGAATAATAGGGAGAATAGAGCCCCACCTCAGGCCTCTTCCTGGGGCACATGGCATGGGCCAGGAGTGGGGCTCCCTGATGGAGCTGAGGCTGAGTTCCAGCCGAGAAGTGCTCGGTTCTTGCCCCAGCACATGTTCCCTGTGCCTTGAGGCCAAGTGTGGGTCTCCTGCCAAATCTATTTGTATCAACAGCAACTATACAAGATCTAGCTTCTTCATTTTGATAAGCTTGGGGTGGGAGGAGGAGGGAGGGAATGATGGATACGATCTCTCTGCTACCTCAGGCTCAGACAGGCTGTCCTGGGGTTGGGGGGAAGTCTTAATTTACCTGATGTTTCAGTCAAGGAAACTAATACTACCTGCAGTAACAAAAATCCCCACAGTCTCAGAAACTTTACACAACACAGTCACATTCTGGTTTAGTGTGAGCTGAGCATCTCTCCTGTGTAAACCTCCTGGGAGCTATGACTCAGGCTCTGTCTACCTCATGATACTTCTGGACCCTCAAGCTTCTCTGGAGCCTACACTCAGTCTTCCACCTTCATCTGGTCCTCTGTTAAGGAATAAGGAACACATACTCTAATGGGACCTCTTATGAGCCAGACTGGAAGTAGGGTTTATTACTGCTTCTCACATTCTATTTCCAGAAATTGTCTCAGGCTTCACCTAGAAGCCAGGAGTCTGAGGAATGTTGCCTCCTCATGTGCTTGTAAGAGGAAGTGAAATTAGTGGGCCTGTAGCCAGTTTCATCTACATCTAGGAACGGAGACAAACTAAGAGTTCAAGGTCTGACAGCCTAGAAGCAACATGTAATAATTCCATCTAATGTGGATATACAGTTCTGTCAACTACCTGATGTAATTTTTGGACTGTGAGGAGGCTCTCCTACTCCAACATACCTTCTCTAGCCTGCTTCTTCTAGAAAGGTAACACTATAGAATCCCACGGGGTTCAACGTTACCCTGATCTTTTCTTTCTCTTCCAAAATGTGTGCCAGTGATCAGTTTATTGCTTCTTAACTCAATATTCATCCTTCATTGCCTGCTATTCAAAAATAGACATGCATCCTTTAAATAGTTCTCTTCTGGGGTCCCTGGGTGGCTCAGTCAAGCAGCTGCCTTCAGCTCACCTCATGATCCTGGAGTGCCAGGATTGAGTCCCGCATCAGGCTCCCCGCTCAGCAAGGGGTCTGCTTCTCCCTCTGACCTCTCTGCTTCTCATACTTTCTGTCTCTCATTCTCTCTCTTTCAGATAAATAAATAGTTTTCCTTTGCAGCGGGCACAAGGTTAAGCTTTGTCGATAAGGACACTTGGAGAGACACTGCAAGAGGAAGGGCTTTTCTATGCCAGTTGCCATATGCTTGTTGTGCAGACCCCAACAGTTTACCAACGCCCCGTGGCCCTCAGCCCCCAGGAGCCAGCAGCTTCCCTCTCGCTTCCCCCACCTCAGGTGGTTTGGCAGCAGTGAGATATCTCCCTATGATCATCTTCTCCTAACACCCTAGAAAGCAGATTTCCAACAAGTTCTACCAATGCAGCCTCCCTGAGTCTTTTCAGCCCTCCTGGGAGCCCCAGCTGTGAACTCTTGGGTAAGATTGGAATCTTGACTCCAGAGGCCTCTGGCTGGAGCCTCTATCTCAGCCCTGAGTGTAGCTGTTACTCCTCATCTGCCATTCTTGTATTTTTTAGACTTCTCTTTACTTCCTACTAACTCTTTGTTACCTTAATCTCCTGTTATAGTTAATAATTCTTTGTAATATACTTTCCCTATCCAAATGACTGTGTAGATTCTGTTGGATCCAGAGTGATGTAAAATGCAATGTCCTTAGGGTAAAATTCACCAAAAGTCAATGACACTTTAGTGTAAAATAGTTTGTTTTGTTTTCCGGGCACCTAGGGAGCCACAGGTGGCTCAGAGCTAAAAGAGGGGACAGAA